>WOVY01002200.1:600000-849475 GCA_013436015.1 Rhipicephalus annulatus | reverse complement strand
TGGAAGAAGAAGAAGAAGAAGAATAACTTTATTTATGAAGTCCAGCGAAGTTGATTTGGGGCGGGCCTAGGCGTCGGCCACGAGCCCTTGGGCTCGGGCGGCTTCCTCGGCTCGCTGGACGGCCCACAGTTGTTGTTCGAATGAGGAGCTGAGCAGAGCCCCCTCCCAGCGTGTCCTGCGGTCCGAAACTGCCTCTTCGTGGTTTTCATCGTTGCTTTCATCTAAACTCGAGCATTCCCATAGTATATGTGAAAGTGTTGCCCTTTCAATCGCAAACCTTGCATTTTTCTGTTAAATACAGATCAGGGTAACAGAGACTAAAGAAGAACTGGATTCGGATAAGTATATGTTTGCAGTTGTCGCCACGCAACTGCCTGTTTTTTATTAACCTGTTGTGTGGCGGAGGGTACTTTCGCCTTTCTAGCTTATAGTGCTGCGTTATTTCGTGGTAACTAGTCATGCGGTCCCCCCACTCCCACTCCCCCCGTGTGGAACTTCGCCCGAGGTGGCGTCGGCGTTCGCAAACGGCTCGGTTCGTGAGTGCTCGAGCCGCCGGCTGCGCCGCCTCGTTGCCGGCCAGCGGGGTTTGGTGTGTGTGCGGGGTCCATATGACGAAAGTGTCATTTTTTTCCCGAATTTTGTCTTCGTTAGTCATTAGGATTCGCAGCGCCTCTCGGGAGACACGACCGTTCGCATAGTTGCGTATCGCTGCTTGCGAGTCACTAATACTACTTCGGCCTCAGTGGTCGCCACCGCGAGTGCTATGGCCACCTCCCTCGGCCGTCTCCGGTCCAGTGGCGTTGCACCGTAACGCTCGTCTATGCATGTCCCTTTACCGCGACCACCGCGGCCACGTAACCACACCTTCGGCGTATCTGGCCGCGTCCACCGATACCGCTTCCTTGCAATTTCCGAATTTTCTCTGCAAGTCTGCGCTCTCTGGTTCTTCGGCGGTCTGTGTGATGTTCCGGGTGCATATTTTTGGGCAACGGCGGAATCACTATCTTTCCCTCACCATCACCGGTTATGGTCGCTTTTTCGCCTTGCTGCGTGTGATAGTGGATTCCCAGTTTTCGAGGATGTACCTGCCCGTTTTAGTCTTAGAAAGTCGTTCATACTGTGCTACGTTGTGCGCTTCTATTAATTCGTCAAGCGTGTTGTGCAAGCCTAGTTCTAATAATTTCACTGTGCTTGTGTTCATGGGTAAGCATAAAGCTTGCTTATACACTTTCCTGATTAAGCAATCTAATTTTATCTTCTCGGCGACGTGCCAATTCAAGTAAGAGGCAACGTACGTGATTCTACTGAGGACAAAGGCTTGCACAAGTCTAATAGTGTTCCCTTCTTTCATACCACTATGTCGGTTCGTAATTCGTTTTAGAAGTCGGATTGTCTGATTTACCGCGTGTTCCAACCTGCGAACAGTTTCGCCATTGTGGCCATTGGCTGCAATATACAAGCCTAACACGCGTATAACGTCTACTTTGGGAATGACGTGCCTTCCGAGGTTCGTTAGCTGTATCGCT
This sequence comes from Rhipicephalus annulatus, assembly GCA_013436015.1. NCBI lineage: Eukaryota > Metazoa > Arthropoda > Arachnida > Ixodida > Ixodidae > Rhipicephalus > Rhipicephalus annulatus. The sequence goes on along the minus strand of WOVY01002200.1, from coordinate 847,949 downwards.
TCCTCTGCGTGATTTGCGCTTTGTTCGCTGTATTTGGGCTTTCGACCTCTGCGCGTAGGTCTGTAAACCAGTAGCTCCGATTTCTCAGCCGAGCAGGTGAGGCCCGTGCCCTCTAGGAATCTTTGAACCGTATCGATGGCTCGCTGTAGCGTCTGTTCTATTTGGCCGTCACATCCCCGAGTTACCCACAGAGTAATGTCGTCTGCGTACAGACTGTGGGAGAGCCCGTCAATCTCTTCTAATTTAGCTGGTAACCCTATGAGTGCGAGGTTAAAGAGCAAGGGCGAAATCACCGAACCCTGAGGAGTGCCGGCGCTGCCCATCTCTATCTCTCCTGACTCTAATTCTCCCAATGTGATCCTCGCTGTCCTGTCCGTTAGAAAATCACGGACGTAAGTCGTACGTCCTTTTACCGAGTCCTAATTCTATTATTCGGGTAAGTATAGTCGAGTGCTTGACATTATCAAACGCCTTCTTTAAATCTAGGCCTAAGATTGCTTTGGTAGAAGTGGTCATGCTGTCTATTACCTGGTGCTTGAGTTGTAGCATGGGCGTCCTGCGTGGAGAGGCTCTTCCTGAAGCCCAGCATGGTGTGAGGAATCAGATCGTGGTCCTCGAGAAAGTTTGTTAGTCTCGCGAGGACCACGTGCTCCATGACCTTACCAACGCAGGACGTCAGCGATATCGGCCTTAGATTTTCCAGCTGTATGCGCTTTCCTGGTTTGGGTATCATAACGATGCGGGCGGTTTTCCACTGTCGGGGAATACGTCCCTTTTCCCAGCATTCGTTAAGGAAAACCGTGAGGTGCTCTATCGATGTGTCATCTAGATTCCGAAGCGTTTTGTTCGTAACCCCGTCTGGTCCGGGCGATGATTTCGTGTTGAGCCTGTGCAGCACCGCGCGTACTTCAGCAATGCTGAAAGGTCTGTCCAAGCACTCGTTCGCAGTGCCTTTGTATTCAGAGTGGAGCACGGGTCTAGTCGGATTAGTGTATCTCATCCTGAGTTCATGCAAGAGTTCTGCGTGGGTTCCTTTGTAGACGTTGATTATCTTATAGACATTTTGCCTATATGCTGTTTTAGTCTCCTCTGGATCCAGCAGGAACCTGAGGAGATTCCACGCCTTGGTGAACCCTACCCGACTATCCATGCTATTACACGTCTCTTCCCACTGTGACTTGCAAAGCTGTAAAGCGTATTCCTCGATGTCTCTATTCAGTTTAGCTATTCGCCTACGTAAAGTCCTATTGTGTCGTTGTACTTTCCACCGGGCTTGTAGGCTACGTTTAGCCTCCCACATATGCAGAAGCTTACTATCTAGGACCTGGAGGTTTGCCTCAGGAGGGACCTCATGCGTTGCTGCCGCGACATCTTGCCTCAGCATTGATGTCCACTTTTCTATATCTTCGATATTTTCCGAGGAGTCAATCCTATTTTCCCTGTTTTGCCTAAACTTGTCCCACTCTACAAGTTTTAGTAGCTTGCTTTTCTTTTTGCACGGCCCCGCATTGGCACGAATTTCTACAATAGTGTGATCACTGCCCAAATCCTCCTGTGTATTCGTCCAGCATACGTTTGTTATGTTTTTAACGAACGCGAGATCTGGTGACGTATCAGCACAAACACTATTTCCTTGTCGCGTAGGTGCGGAGGGGTCGGTAATGAGAGTGAGACCCTCCAGTAGAGCATCCTCCCATAGGTTTTTGCCTTTCAGGTTTTCGTATTTGTAGCCCCATGCGGAATGATGAGCGTTAAAGTCTCCCGCTACGAGGAGCGCTCGGGTCCCCGCGATGCCGGCCGCCTTCTTGAGTAGCGCGCGGAAGCGGTGCTTAAGTCGAGGGCTACTATACACATTAAGAATGAAAAGACTATTGTCTCGATTCTTTGGAGGTACTATCTCCACCAACAGGTGCGGTATGGCGTTTACCTTAATCTCATGCTGCGTTACGGTTAGGTTACGTTTGACTAGCGTCGCGACGGCCGGTTTGTCCCGAGGAGCGCTATCCTGAAATGACCTGTAACCGGATAACTTAGCTTTAACGTTAGTTTCCTGTAGAAGTATCACATCTGGCTTCTCCTTGCTAATCAGGTATTGTTGAAGATGTCCCCGCTTTCTAGCGTATCCTCTACAATTCCATTGCCAGATTACGTAATTTTTAGTATTGTGAGTAGCCATGGTGATAGTAAAATTTAATATTTTCCAGTGTTCTCCCTAGTCTCTGTGTCCACTGGTCTGTGGTACGGTTTCCCAGTCTGTTTGAGGGGCCCGCAGCTGCTAGCTGGTAACCTTCGCTCGTTGTTTTCAACCCTCATCTGCAGGGTGGCGAGTTGTTGCTGTATTTGCTGCATTGTAGTTGTTATCTGCTGCATCGCGCCTGTAAGCTGGCTAAGCATTCGTTCCATTTCTGCTTTACGCGTGTTCTTTTCATCCTCTATTTCTTTCCTGACTATGCTTATGTCGTCTTCGACATCGTGCCGTTTCCTATCCCTTTCCTCTGTTTTATGTGTTTGAATTTCGGCTTGCGCCGGGTCCACTTCAACTGCCCTGCGTTTCGAGGGGGTCGGCACCGTTTCATCTTTAGATAGTACCTCCCCTGGATTTTCCTGCAATCGGATCGTTCCGCCCTTTTTAGCTACCTCATTTTTTAGACTAGCATTTTCTTCCCTGAGTTCCTCAATTACGTTTTTGTATCTAATGTTATCTCTCTCCAATTGCTCGAGTCGTTTTTGAATTTGCATGATCATGTCGTGTTGACCTTCACTGTTAGAAAAGGCAGTGCCAGACCGCGCACGCTCGCCGGAGGCGGCTGCCGCCCAGCTCACCTTGGAGGCTTTGGGTAGACTGTCGTTACCACCGGGTCCGGCAGCTCGCGTCGCTGTAGTGTCGGTACTGGCGGGAGACGTGCCCTGGGACTTAGGTCTGTCCTTGGCTCGTTGGCGCTCGGCGTTCCTCGACCGAGAGCGGGAGTGAGACCGGGACCGGGAGCGGGAGCGAGAACGCGAGGCGGATCGGCCTCGTCTCTCCCCACGCAGCGCCGAACAGGCGTGTCCACTTTCGCCGTACACCCTATAGCTCTTGTCTGCGTCCTCCTCACGTTGCCTTCTTTCCCACTGGCGTTTCTTCACTATGTAAGGAGTTCTGTACTTGGCTTGGCATTTCCTGTCTCCGGTAGGGTGGTCCTTGCCGCAAAGTCGACATCTGGGCTCACAGCAGTGGTCTTGCGGTGGATCATCACAGCCACAGCCTCTGCATCTTCTACTTTCTGGGTTGGGGCAAACGTCGGATCGATGTCCAAGTCGGCCGCAAGCGTAGCACGTCTCGTACTGTTTCTTGTAGAGCACGCAACGGTGCTCCGTTCCGTTGTAGTATATGTAGCGCGGCACTACACTTCCTTCGAATACGACGATAGCGTGTGCCGTGCTTCCCATCCTCTTCGCGTGCAATAACGTAGGGTTGTGCTCGTTGACGAGGTGTCTCTCAATATCCTCAGGAGAGTCTTCGTCGGGAATCCCACGGATGATGCCCTTGGTTGTATTTTCCGGCGCGGCTGCATATGCACGCGCTGCGTAATCTTTGTCTCCCATGGTTAGCTTGGAGATTTCACAGTATCTTCTGGCTCTCTCTTCCGATGGAGTGCTCACTACTACAATATTCTGTCTTTCATTTACGCGAAAGATATCGCCTCTGGTTTCCTCTTGGTTCAGTCCGGCAGCGGCACGTATGCTGTCGCCGATCCGAGCAGCACGATGTGTCCTGGTGCTGAAGCCATCTCTAGGGCGTACGATGACCTTGATGTCGTCCACCGGCAGATTCGGTTTTTTGGTCGCCATGCTGAGTCGTCGCACGTTTCTGGCTGCTCTTTTGACAAACGCTTCATCATCGTTGAGCGCGTCAGCGGTCTGCGCAGCAGGGTCAGTGCCCGCGACGCGCGCCTTGCGTTCCTTGTATTTGGCCCGAACCTCGAGCCAGCCATTCTCCTTGCGGACATCTGTCGGCGATATTTCTTCACCGTCTACGTGAACAACTTCCATTGCAGTCGAGGATAAAGCCGTTAAGCGAGTAGCAAAGGGGCGTCGCACTGCTCGCTGGGTTCGGCATAGACGCCGGCCGCGTCCTGCAGCGCGAGCGACGGCGTCTACCGGTGCTGCGTTAGGCTTAGTTCGTGTGCCAGTGTGGCACCGCAATAAATGAGCTACAGTGTCCAGAAAAGCGGCTCACCTCCGAAAAACTTGATATAGGCAGGATTCGCTGCCCTTCCAGAAACTGCTGAGTAGAATGCCGTTGATCGAAGATCTGAATTTCTGCCACAAACATAAAACATCCGCGGAACCGACGTGAAACGCGTCCGCACCCTCTCTGCCATAATGGAGGGCCCCAAAAATTTCGACCACCTGGCTTAATTTATTGTGCACAGATATAGGACGATATAAGGTCCTAATCATTCTACCACTGGGGCGATTGGGGGGGGGCGAAGATACAAATTTGTTTTCCGTGGTAGTGAGGGGCAGGGGAGGAGGGCACGATTGCGGTCAGCCTCATGATGTCTGCTTGAAGCTTTGTCAAGAAGAATGATAAGGGCACAGGTCTGCGAGGTGAACGAAGGGTTCATTCGCCCTTTCGTAATGCATAGCTACAAGAAAATCCAAAGAAAACCTTCGTGTTTCTACCAAAAAACTCATTCTAGTCCATGGAGAAACCCTGAATAAGAGTAGCTTTTTTTGATAAATTTATGTAGCCTTGTGCTGCGGATGGATCTCTGGCGTTCTTTTTTCCAACCCCACACGGCTACACCAAACGAGGCAAAAATTTCTGAAATGTCAGCTAGCAAATTACTTTTGGAGAAAGCAAGGCCCACTGCCGCACTGCGTCACAGTTTTAAAGGGATCGTGAAACAGCCGCTTTACAACGACAATGCGGCACCACCGGCCGCCACGTGCGCTAACTGTATCATCAGCCCGAGTGGACCCGCATAGAAACTTTGCCTAGCAAGGAACGCGGAACTCTATGGCATATCGAGCACGCACAAGAGGCGCTCATCAGCGTCCGTCCCACAAGAACCATGCCTGAGCACAAGCACGTTGACTATATATGGTTGGGAAGTATTATTGCTATTTATTATGGCAAGCAGTTTACAACCCGAGCATTCATCGAAAAAATACGAACTGAACGGTTGAGAGACTTTCAAACGTCATTGCTTACCTGCACATTGAAGGAGGAATATATCCTGTGCGATTGCAGACCATTTCGGCATTTTCACCATCGGTGTTTTTAATCTTTACGTGCGTACGGTAATGCATCCCTTCACGCCAGGGAATTCGGCCACGTCATGTAAGTCCCGCATAGCTTGTTGAAATTCCGCCGGACTGAGAGCGCATGCACCAGTATGGAGCAGTAGTGTTTTGCTATCAGCATGGTTGCTTTTCCGACTGCACTACACACTGTAGACTGCGGAATGTGAACGAGGTTCCCGGTCACTGTTTGAAATGTCACAGCGCCTTAATATCACAGTGCCATCAACAGCTGCAGCATAGGACGCACAGACTGACCTCGATTGTCCCCGCTTTCTTGGAGCGGCAGCATAGACTGCAGCTGCCATATGGCGTTCTTCGTGAACAGGTAGCGAGCGTGGAATTGTTCTTCGTCGTACAGCTCTATAGGATTTCCTCGGTCAGGAAGGGTGGGTCGTAGAATCTACGGCAGGTAATGTGCCTCCGAAAACACATCCGTGGTGTGGCATGCGAAATCAAAAGCGACCAGTCTCTGCGCGACGTCCATTCGAGAGGTGGCCATGTGGGAATAACGCATAAAGTCGCTTTCAATCTAGCCCCGCCACAGACTTGAAACTTGTCTTGACTTCGACCAAGCCAAGTCGCCTTCAAGTCGTCCGCAACTTCGAGAACGATATATGGTGAGCAGCAAGACTGTCTTGAGTCAATAACGAGTCAAGTACGAGTTAAGTAACATCCCTGCATTCGGAAGCAAAAGATATATAAACAAACGAGCAGTTTTTACAGGGGTATCAAATTTTTGTTATTTGTAAAACCTTGTAAGACCCAAAAAATGTGAACATTCACATACACCTCACTTCATTCAGCTGTACCTTAGGAATCCCGGCAACCGCTACGAGCATGCATGCTCTTTAAAAACCGAAAGTATAGCCCTGAGTTTCCGGGGCCTGTTCGTGGTGCGCGGCATGGTGAGCCACGCATCGTTTGTTTAGAGGAAGAAAAATTTAAGAGTGGACACTCGGTGAATGCTTTTCTAAGTTTTGAGAGATAAAAAAACTTGATACCCTTGTAAAGAACTTTTTTGTTTATGTGTTTTCTTCTTGTTTTGTGAACTTAAACCACGCGAAGCCTGGGAAGTGATTCACTTGCGTTCGTAGAGTGTGCCTCTGCTCCTTCTCGCACCTCGCTCAGCGATATTAGACGTTGGATCGCGCTCAGTTATCTCTCTCAATTGACGTGTCAACTACAGGAAAGGTTAAGACAGGAAGTTGTGGCGGGCAGAGAATGGAAGCCGCAATCAGCTACGCCGTACAAGTCAACCATACATTCGTCGAAGAAGGCTCAGTAGGGCAACACATGTTTTGCACGACTCTGCGGTGTGCTAACCCAAGGATTTCTTGTTCTGCAAAGGTTCTACGGCGTTTCCTAAAGGCAAAGGGTGAGCACACAAATTTGGACCCATTTATTGAGCAAGTATTGACTTTGCATGAGTGCATATGTATAAACCCAGTTGTCTGGAAGCTTGACTGGACTGACAGTAGTGCAGCGTCGCTTGACTAATTTGTGAAGACAGTGGCCAAGTTCCTGTCGGGAAAAAGCGTTTATTGAAATGCTTGAATTCGTTTTGGCTCGGCCACATAATTTTTATTTGTTTTGCTTTAGACGTGTAGTTCAAATGATGTCAAGTAAGTATAAGTTGCTTACTGATCATGAAATTGTTGTAGCAGTGGTTTGATTGATATGTGGGGTTTAACGTCCCAAAACCACTATATGATTATGAGAGACGCCGTAGTGGAGGGCTCCGGAAATTTAGACCACCTGGGGTTCTTTAACGTGCACCCAAATCTGAGCACACGGGCCTACAACATTTCCGCCTCCATCGGAAATGCAGCCGCCGCAGCCGGGATTCGAACCCGCGCCCTGCGGGTCAGCAGCCGAGTACCTTAGCCACTAGACCACTGCGGCGGGGCTTGTAGCAGTGATTTGAAAATTCAATAGTCTTTACTTCTTATAGTGCCTGAGTACACTAAATGCTTCTAAAAAAAATATGTGCAGACATTGTCTTAGAGCCAAAGTTTTGAAAAGCGATCTTTTCTTCGCCAAGGCAACGCAGTTGCCCTGACGAAGACAAGTCATCGTGCCAAAACACTGTTTCCAGCAACGTTCTATCTCTAAAAACTTCTGATTGCTTCAAGCTTCTCCATGCGCCTAAACTTTAGTCTCGCTTGGTACTCAAGTTCTGTAAAAAGACTATGCCCGTCGTCATAAAAAACGGGATTGACCTAAATACAGCATATCCCACTCACGATAGTTGATAACTTTTGCCTTGGTTAGGATATCTTGGGTCCAACGTTTGCTCAGTTGTAATTTAAAGCTGCTTTTACAGATTGACACTTCCACACTACGTGTACGTCTGTTTTTCATACAAACCGTGCAATAAAAAGCTCAATTTATTATTGGCGATCGAGTTTCGTCTTAAAGAGACATCAGTCAGGTGAACTCTCATCTCTTCAGTAAACACAAGCAAAATTGAAGTTTAAAAATGATTCAAAAGTTTTACGAATGGCCGCGTCGTCTTCTTGATTTATTTCTAGTACGATGCCCGGCAACCACCAGTGGTAAACTTAGTGCTGCCACTTCTGAAAGCGAATACGTGAGAGGTATTGGGAGTCTCCGCCCCCTGACGAAAGTTCGAAAAACAAAAAAAATATCCTCAACCTGACAAAATGATTTTTTTAGAAAATAAAAATTATACGCCCATATTTGACATTTTCCTTATACACAAAAAATTTATTCAACACACTTTATGTCGTTATATTGTTAAGACGCCCTGCTATAAACAGCATCTACAATTCGCGCCGATTCGAGTACCCGCCATACCATCATGCGACAAGCCCAGGCATGGCAGCGGGTAGGTCTCGTGGACGTCGGCTATTTCACTGTTTTTTTTTCGTGAGACAGCAGGTGAGGCACGTTTTCAAGCGAAGCTTATTGATTGACATGCTGTAGACTTGTTGGGTAATTCATTCAGGAAGAGGTTACAACTGCGCAAATAAGACACCATGTAAGATGCATAAACACGCCCACATACATTGCGCTTTGTGTGGGGCATGTTTCCAAATATACGTTTTTTACGTGATGTCTTATTCGGGCTGTTCTAGCCTTTTTCTGGATCTTGGGAAGATGACCAGATTGGCTAAACAACGTGAACATTGTACAAAGTATGCAGCATAACAAAGCGATTTGGTGTTATGCTGTTCTCATTTTGTGCTTTCTATAAGCTCAGCCTAAATCTTGCCTTTTAATATAGACATTGCGGACATTCTGTATCTTGTCTTCTCGATAGAGATATAGACTGACCACTTGTTCCAAAAGAAAAACAAGCACTAATAATAAATACGTATAGTGAATTATGACTACCTGCATCTCTTTATTTATTTAACGTAGTCTTTTATTTACCGTTTATTATAACGTAGTCTAAATAAAAATTACTTCATGACCTTGATTCGCGCAAACAATTTTGAGCTAGACAAAATATCTACCAGGGGGGGGGGGGAAGTAGGGCACCGACTCGCCCATTAAAAAAAGTAGGAGGAGGCTGAGCCCCCCTCCCCCCTTCGGCAGTGGGCATCGCCGGCTGCCCACTGAGAGACGCACTGAAAGCCTGTTTGGTGTTCACAGATAGTGAAGCTCAAACAGGGTGAAGCCGCTTGAGCCGCCATGATTGACATTCTGCATTGTGTAATCGTTTCAAGAATTGCGCGTGGCTCCATCAAAAGGTGGAGAGGTAGAATGCCCGCTAAAGCTTCAGGTCGAATCACAACTGTACATGTAAAGTATTATCTTAGTGCAACTTCTTAAGCTGTATTCTTTTTCTTTGATTCCTAAAACCAGTTTCATTTAGCACGTGTTGCTACAAAAACTTACCTGAAATGTGAAAGAAAATATAAAAAATTGACATTCAACTTTTTTGCAGCGCCGCCACATGGCATTTCATGAAAACGTAAAGTATGGCTTCCGTGATTTCTCGAATTCACAAATTCTTGGAGTTGCACTTTACGTTTGTCTTGCTTGTCTTGCTCACCCTTGCCTCACTCATTTCCTTCGACCTTCCTTCAAATGAAAGACGATCGAAAACAAGTATAAAAACAGAAAAAAAGAGGGACCAAGCGTGTCATAGAAAGAGAAAGGGAAAAAGTTGGAAGAAAAATAGCAAGAGCAAGAATAAATAAATTGATAAAGACAGGGAAACAAATTCATTGAAATAAGTACAGAGATATGACAAAAAGACGAGTAGAAGAGAAAACAAGGACTAAAGAAACAAAAAAGGCTCTCCAGATCCGCACTTTCTCAAAGCTTGACACCATTATAGAGCAAAGCAGCCTTTTTTTCTCATAGGAACATTGCATTAGTCACAATTTTTGTCATTTGTGACTTCTTTCACAATTCCAACATGACTCAAGACCCCTGCGCCCCAATTCAAGCTGTACTCTAGTTCAGTACCTTCTTACGCGTACCGATAACGCAGTTGTGAGAGGCTACCACAGCTTTTTGAAAGTCCACACCGAATCTGGATGTTGGCGAATGTTGTTTTCTTGCCTTTTCTCCGCATATTTGCAGTGTTTTATACTCTGCGCCCTCCAAGAAGTTTATTAACCCCATGCTGGCCAAATTTCACCGAACCATGTGAGCGCTTTGGTGCCAATAGTTGCGCACGCTAGAACACGCGCTAATTATCAAGTGTTCTTATTTACTACGTGTTGAAAAAAACAAAATTTAATGTAGTAGCAAACTATTATTGTTGAAAATTGGCACACAGTTTATTTCTAAATCTTACTCTAAATACTTAGCTTTGTTAACTACATGATTTGTTTAAAAATTGCAAACCAAAGGTGATACAGAAGTAAGACGTTCTCTGTATTCATCCTATTTATAATGCTGAAATCGAACTCCAGTTTGCACATGATGGAATGATCAGTTTGCACATGATGTAATGATCACTTTAAAAAGAACCTAAATCTGGCAGGCCTCGTGAAAACATTTTAATATTTTTTTTTCTTTTTATAATCTGCATTGATGGGTTCGAAGCATTGATAACAACACTAAATTTATAATTAATGTAGATTATATCGCCCTATATTTGAGGAGAACTTATATACAAACTTTACAAGTGCTAATGCGAACAAATTCTGTAGAATGTGTGTAAAGAAAAATCACCAAAAATACTATGCCAAAACTTAGGCGGTATTGTTTTGTCTTAGATTGACTTGCATAGTGCAAAATACTACTCGGATGGCAAATAAACACGCATATTACGGAAGCTTTCAACTATTGAGTACAACAACAACATTGTGGCAAAGGCGATCTCTAATATGTGGTCTAACAGATCCCTCTGATATGTGGTGATATTTGTACCAGAGGAACTGGAAGGTGCGCCAATGTGACAGTAGGAAAGTACCACAGAAAATATAAACGTAATGAACAATTAGAAAACTGGCAGCCCACTGCACAAAGCATCAGTAAAAGGTACTGTTTCGTATTTTTTCCTTGTATATAGAAATCCACTCATAAACTCCATAAACTCTTTCGAATCAGTGGTCACAAACAGAACAACTCATTGTGGGCTAGAAATATTACTCTGCCTGTACGACGGAGTGCCCGCAAGGTTTTTTAACCTTGTCTCTCTCTCTCTCTCTCACACACACACACATTCATATATATATATATATATATATATATATATATATATATGAGATATAACAGACAGTAATGCCAAGGAATGTACAGGGGAAGTTATTAAAACCCATGGAATGTAAATAAGAAGAAAGAAAAGTGGATGAAAAAATTACCAACTGTGAGCAGGAATCGAACCTACGACCTTCGAATTACGCGTTCGATGCTCTAACCACTGAGCTATCACAGCGGCCCTCCCTCCATCCACTTTTTTGGTTTATCTGTGAATTTAGAAGTAGGAGTGACAGTCAGCGCCATCTATAAGCCAAACAACGAGTGTGAAACACTCTTATGCGCATGTTTGGCGCCACGTAGCACGTGAACTTATTATGAGTGGGCAGCTGATTAATTGTCCCTCTTATACAACCTAAACACACCAAGTCTGCCAGTACGAGACCCTCGTTCAATGAAATAAGGGAAAGAAGTGTATATCTAAGGGCTCGTTTTTCCGTGTTTTAACACAATATTAATGAGATATAACAGACAGTAATGCCAAGGAATGTACAGGGGAAGTTATTAAAACCCATGGAATGTAAATAAAAAGAAAGAAAAGTGGACAAAAAAATTACCAACTGTGAGCAGGAATCGAACCTGCGACCTTCGAATTACGCGTTCGATGCTCTAACCACTGAGCTATCACAGCGGCCCTCCCTCCATCCACTTTTTTGGGTTTATCTGTGAATTTAGAAGTAGGAGTGACAGTCAGCGCCATCTATAAGCCAAACAACGAGTGTGAAACACTCTTATGCGCATGTTTGGCGCCACGTAGCACGTGAACTTATTATGAGTGGGCAGCTGATTAATTGTCCCTCTTATACAACCTAAACACACCAAGTCTGCCAGTACGAGACCCTCGTTCAATGAAATAAGGGAAAGAAGTGTATATCTAAGGGCTCGTTTTTCTGTGTTTTAACACAATATTAATGAGATATAACAGACAGTAATGCCAAGGAATGTACAGGGGAAGTTATTAAAACCCAAGGAATGTAAATAAAAAGAAAGAAAAGTGGATGAAAAAAATTACCAACTGTGAGCAGGAATCGAACCTACGACCTTCGAATTACGCGTTCGATGCTCTAACCACTGAGCTATCACAGCGGCCCTCCCTCCATCCACTTTTTTGGGTTTATCTGTGAATTTAGAAGTAGGAGTGACAGTCAGCGCCATCTATAAGCCAAACAACGAGTGTGAAACACTCTTATGCGCATGTTTGGTGCCACGTAGCACGTGAACTTATTATGAGTGGGCAGCTGATTAATTGTCCCTCTTATACAACCTAAACACACCAAGTCTGCCAGTACGAGACCCTCGTTCCATGAAATAAGAGAAAGAAGTGTATATCTAAGGGCTCGTTTTTCCGTGTTTTAACACAATATTAATGAGATATAACAGACAGTAATGCCAAGGAATGTACAGGGGAAGTTATTAAAACCCATGGAATGCAAATAAGAAGAAAGAAAAGTGGATGAAAAAATTACCAACTGTGAGCAGGAATCGAACCTACGACCTTCGAATTACGCGTTCGATGCTCTAACCACTGAGCTATCCCTCCCTCCATCCACTTTTTTGGGTTTATCTGTGAATTTAGAAGTAGGAGTGACAGTCAGCGCCATCTATAAGCCAAACAACGAGTGTGAAACACTCTTATGCGCATGTTTGGCGCCACGTAGCACGTGAACTTATTATGAGTGGGCAGCTGATTAATTGTCCCTCTTATACAACCTAAACACACCAAGTCTGCCAGTACGAGACCCTCGTTCAATGAAATAAGGGAAAGAAGTGTATATCTAAGGGCTCGTTTTTTCCGTGTTTAACACAATATTAATGAGATATAACAGACAGTAACGCCAAGGAATGTACAGGGGAAGTTATTAAAACCCATGGAATGTAAATAAGAAGAAAGAAAAGTGGATGAAGAAATTACCAACTGTGAGCAGGAATCGAACCTACGACCTTCGAATTACGCGTTCGACGCTCTAACCACTGAGCTGTCACAGCGGCCCTCCCTCCATCCACTTTTTTGGGTTTATCTGTGAATTTAGAAGTAGGAGTGACAGTCAGCGCCATCTATAAGCCAAACAACGAGTGTGAAACACTCTTATGCGCATGTTTGGCGCCACGTAGCACGTGAACTTATTATGAGTGGGCAGCTGATTAATTGTCCCTCTTATACAACCTAAACACACCAAGTCTGCCAGTACGAGACCCTCGTTCAATGAAATAAGGGAAAGAAGTGTATATCTAAGGGCTCGTTTTTCCGTGTTTTAACACAATATTAATGAGATATAACAGACAGTAATGCCAAGGAATGTAAGGGGAAGTTATTAAAACCCATGGAATGTAAATAAGAAGAAAGAAAAGTGGATGAAAAAATTACCAACTGTGAGCAGGAATCGAACCTAGGACCTTCGAATTACGCGTTCGATGCTCTAACCACTGAGCACGGCTCTGTCGTAGGTTCGATTCCTGCACACAGTTGGTAATTTTTTCATCCACTTTTCTTTCTTCTTATTTACATTCCATGGGTTCTAATAACTTCCCCTGTACATTCCTTGGCATTACTGTCTGTTAGGTCTCATTAATATTGTGTTAAAACACGGAAAAACGAGCCCTTAGGTATACACTTCTTTCCCTTATTTCATTGAACGAGGGTCTCGTACTGGCAGACTTGGTGTGTTTAGGTTGTATAAGAGGGACAATTAATCAGCTGCCCACTCATAATAAGTTCACGTGCTACGTGGCGCCAAACATGCGCATAAGAGTGTTTCACACTCGTTGTTTGGCTTATAGATGGCGCTGACTGTCACTCCTACTTCTAAATTCACAGATAAACCAAAAAAAGTGGATGGAGGGAGGGCCGCTGTGATAGCTCAGTGGTTAGAGCATCGAACTCGTAATTCGAAGGTCGTAGGTTCGATTCCTGCTCACGGCTGGTTATTTTTTCATCCACTTTTCTTTCTTCTTATCTACATTCCATTGGTTCTAATAACTTCCCCTGTACATTCCTTGGCATTACTGTCTGTTAGATCTCATTAATATTGTGTTAAAACACGGAAAAACGAGCCCTTAGGTATACACTTCTTTCCCTTATTTCATTGAACGAGGGTCTCGTACTGGCAGACTTGGTGTGTTTAGGTTGTATAAGAGGGACAATTAATCAGCTGCCCACTCATAATAAGTTCACGTGCTACGTGGCGCCAAACATGCGCATAAGAGTGTTTCACACTCGTTGTTTGGCTTATAGATGGCGCTGACTGTCACTCCTACTTCTAAATTCACAGATAAACCCAAAAAGTGGATGCAGGGAGGGCCGCTGTGATAGCTCAGTGGTTAGAGCATCGAACGCGTAATTCGAAGGTCGTAGGTTCGATTCCTGCTCACAGTTGGTAATTTTTTCATCCACTTTTCTTTCTTCTTATTTACATTCCATGGGTTTTAATAACTTCCCCTGTACATTCCTTGGCATTACTGTCTGTTATATCTCATTAATATTGTGTTAAAACACGGAAAAACGAGCCCTTAGATATACACTTCTTTCCCTTATTTCATTGAACGAGGGTCTCGTACTGGCAGACTTGGTGTGTTTAGGTTGTATAAGAGGGACAATTAATCAGCTGCCCACTCATAATAAGTTCACGTGCTACGTGGCGCCAAACATGCGCATAAGAGTGTTTCACACTCGTTGTTTGGCTTATAGATGGCGCTGACTGTCACTCCTACTTCTAAATTCACAGATAAACCCAAAAAAAGTGGATGGAGGGAGGGCCGCTGTGATAGCTCAGTGGTTAGAGCATCGAACGCGTAATTCGAAGGTCGTAGGTTCGATTCCTGCTCACAGTTGGTAATTTTTTCATCCACTTTTCTTTCTTCTTATTTACATTCCATGGGTTTTAATAACTTCCCCTGTACATTCCTTGGCATTACTGTCTGTTATATCTCATTAATATTGTGTTAAAACACGGAAAAACGAGCCCTTAGATATACACTTCTTTCCCTTATTTCATTGAACGAGGGTCTCGTACTGGCAGACTTGGTGTGTTTAGGTTGTATAAGAGGGACAATTAATCAGCTGCCCACTCATAATAAGTTCACGTGCTACGTGGCGCCAAACATGCGCATAAGAGTGTTTCACACTCGTTGTTTGGCTTATAGATGGCGCTGACTGTCACTCCTACTTCTAAATTCACAGATAAACCCAAAAAAGTGGATGGAGGGAGGGCCGCTGTGATAGCTCAGTGGTTAGAGCATCGAACGCGTAATTCGAAGGTCGTAGGTTCGATTCCTGCTCACAGTTGGTAATTTTTCATCCACTTTTCTTTCTTCTTATTTACATTCCATGGGTTTTAATAACTTCCCCTGTACATTCCTTGGCATTACTGTCTGTTATATCTCATTAATATTGTGTTAAAACACGGAAAAACGAGCCCTTAGATATACACTTCTTTCCCTTATATATATATATATATATATATATATATATGTATATATATCGAAAAGACAATGCCAAGGAAAGTATAAAGGGAGTTATTGGGCTAAATTGTATTGTAAGTGTGAAGAAACCAAACCTGCGACTTTAGAATAACGCGTTCGATGCTCTACCACTGAGATTCACGGCGGCTATCACCCTAGCCACTTTATTGGGTACATATGTCAATTTTATCGTGGGAGTGTCAGTCAGCGCCACTAGTTGCCATGGCTGCGAGTGTGGCTCACCCTTTTGTGAGCCTGTTTGGCGTCACATAGCACGTGAACTTATTACGAGCTCGCAGCTTACGAATACTCCATCGTATAGTGTAAGTGTAAACCTAATACCCCCCCCCTCACTCGCGAAGCAGTTGGTATGCCAATGTTTGCCATTCGGGCGGAAAAAAGTGGTCTGAAATCATTAACTTTCCCTATAGCAAAAGATCGCTGGCACACAGTAATGCAAAATTTACGCCAGTAAAATCGAATCGGCAAGCGCCACGTTCGGGCTAGACTGCACCTGCGCGCTCCCTACTTACGACCTTCGAAACGGGTGTAGTACATGCCTCTCGCCACTCCTTTGACCCTGCCATCTTCCGCCCCTCCGTACAGCGCGTGAACACATGACTTCGGGCGCGCTTCTCCACTCGCCGCGCGTTGAAAAACAAGTTGCCTTATTTTTGAAGGCACAGAAACGGTTTGTTTTGACTTCTTATTTGCGCTACGTGCAATGAGCTTAAGTTTACGGAAAAAAGTGTAAATGTAAGAGCCCGAAGCACAGCTCTCCATCATCAAACATGTAGACACTCTGACGTCTGAAAATAAATATTTATTGCTCAAAAGCACTGGCAATAGTTGAACACTTTCAAGTAAGAGATTCGCCGGATTTCACAAATGTGTTGTTCACAGCCCAAAATGCTTTCTAGTTGGCTTGTGTGTGTAGGTGGAACGCTTGTCGTTGGCGTCAGTCAGTTGGTTTGCGTGGTTGACGAGGAGAATTCTTCGGAATTTTTCGGCTATGAGATCTGCGGATCGTCGAGAGTGGCTGTCGTCAACGCTTTCAGGGCAGCATAAGATGGAAGCGCGTTGAAAGTAGGGCAGGACTGCCGTCTGCAAAACTTCTAGCACATTTCTGCGTGGCAGGTGTTCAGAGGTCTTATAAAAAAAGACCACTATTTTGTCCAAAAGAGCTAGAAACTCAGGCCTCGGGTACTGTAGTTCACCCCTCTCTTGTGCTCGCAGCAGCTTGAACAGCTGATGCTGCTTGTTGTTGCCGTCAGCAGAGCAGTTCAAGAGTCGCATCGGAGGTATGTAATAAGCTTGGTGATGTAACCGCCGAGTTATTCTAAGCCGGAGAAGGAGACAGATGGAGACGAACAAGCCTCGTACTCCAACAAAGACCGCAGTTTCTTATCAAGTATATTCGATATGATCGCAGCCTCTTCCACACTTGATAACTTGATTTCTTTCGAACTTGGAATGTGCAACTTAACGATGTGGCCCAGAGCAGTGGTGACGGCTCTAGCATCCAGCATGTTGTTCCCGCCGCCCATTGACCGCATCCTTCTGAAGATTGCTTCGATGGGGTCACTGTTCAATTTCTTTATCAGGACATAACTGACGCCTTGCTCCAGGGGAATTTTGTCGTTTCCACCGTCGACCTTGTAAAAAGCAAGGCTTCATAAGTCTCGTTGGTGAAGCCATCGCTCACTGATCCAATGAAACTCTTCTGTTTTGTCTTTTTTGCACATATGAGATAAAGTCATCCTTCAGCCACAGTAGGCGATTTTCATCGCTTCTAAAATTGGGAGCTTTGTGGCCACTTTCGATGAATGAAGTGTCACGGATGTCAAACCATTTCTTCATGGACTTATGAAGAAAACGGTTGAACTTGCTCCCTTGAAATCTTTGGCACCACCCATGGAATTGCGCCTAAGGTGCTCTACGGCTGCATACACTTGAGGGGCGAAAACTTGAACTGCTCGCAGCATATTCATTTTTCCAAACTGGAAGGATAGACACGTTTTCTTTTCAAATTTCGGGCCATCTTCACAGTCTTGTGTTTTCGATGCTCGTATAATTTCTGCACAAACGCACCACTAATCACTCCTGTGCCATCTGTGTGTTCATGTTCAAGAAACTGGTTTCTAGCGTTTTTGAGCTCGTGGCACGGGTCAAAACTCAGAAAGATAACGCGATTGGCGTCGTGTGGATGACGTGAAACTGTGTTGAGGTTCGCGTTACCCATGTGATTAAACATCGTCACGTTTGCTGAATAATTGTCCGTGACAATGCGAATTATGATAAAGGTATACATTATTCCACAGCAGCAATGACCTCCTTTGTCCATGCAAAGAGGTCTCTACCGCTCAGTTGCTTCGTGAAGAAGTACGTGCATGTATTATTGTACTGAATAGTGGTACCATGCAGCACAATGCAGAGAATTCTGTTTGCAAGGGCTTCTTTTGCTGTATGTGCCATGCTACTCTCTGGCTTGTTCTTGAGGCCAAAGACTGCATCAGCCTTCCTATCATAGATTCGCTTTTGTTTTATGCTAGCTTCATCTATTATTAATGAGGTCATATGTTGTTTGCTGCTGAGTAGCGAGGCCTTGTGAACCAGACAGTCCTTCATAGCATTGCCCATACCCGATGATGTTGGGCTTGGACCTATATACCTCTAAAGAGTGCACTTTGCTCGCAGTGCCAGAATCCTAGAAGTGCGAGCGTGATCGTAGCCTTTTGGGGACAGAAAGCGCCATATCACACTCTCTAACAACTTCTTCTGGGCACGCTCAATACTCATCTCCGTAACACTCTATTTGATGCAAAATAAACACAGCCTTTTTCTCTCATTTCTGTGCATCTGTGGCAATTTTGTTTACACACCCGTGGTGCTTGCTTTAGCGATAATATGCGGACGCCTTTCACTCTTATTTCAACAACTGCTGCACCTTCTCACATTTCGAACAATGGTACGACCGTTAGGAGCGTAATTTTCCTATCCAGGTATCGACTTGCACAATGAGCATTGCTGTTCATTGTTTGCCTACAAACACTTACTGCTTCTTGTTCAGCGAAAGCATCTTGTGAAGTCGTAACATACAGGTCTGGTTCGTTGGTAACCGCTTTTCGCTTCCTGAATGTTTGACGTAGGGGCGAAACTCGTGAAGCAGAATCTTTGCGGGGCTTCTTTGCACTTGGTCCCATATAGGAAGGATAGTCTCTAAGAGTGTGGGCGCTGAGTCGAGAAGATGTTTTCTGATGCGGCACGCAGGCGCATAGTCTACATCGCGGAAGCGTCTGCTGCATACGACAGTCGATGCAGACTTGTCGTTGATGATGAGGTTTTCTCTCGAAATATTCTTTTGCCTTTCAGCATTGCTTGGGAATCGGTGAAAAGGACAGTTCAGCATTGCTTGGGAATCGGTGAAAAAAAACACCGGGTGTTTTCCCCGAACAGGACTTGCAATACGGAGCACAAACATACGTCACTGCACTTCTAATGTATATTCATACGTACTGCTTGTACTCACGGCTGTACGACGATCTTCCCGAGTCGAAAAATTGCTGCAGACTGAACAGTCAGAAAGCTCTCAACAAAATGCAGCCGCGGTGGGCAAATACCAGAATAGAGCAAGTCTCACAGAGGGAAAAGAAATCGGCAACAACCTGTTTGTAGAGCCACAAGAAAATTAAAAAAAAAGATGTTTACTCACCGAAAAGTCGGGGTGTAAGTTTCTGTTCCTAAACATGTTCTTCCACGAACTCGAAGTGTAGCGGAGAAATGATATGCACTGAGATTTTAGTTCGAAAGCAAGTGGCTTGCAAGCGTAAGCAGCTGCATTATTCACATTATTCATGGATGTGGCTTGTAGCACGAAGGAATGCAAAAGAGCTCGGGGTCTACAGAATTATTGCTTACAAATGGTGTTAACAGCTTCACAATGCATGCCACTCCTACAGGGCATGCCGTCTGAAGCAACAAAAGTCCATATTTATTCATATTTTCAAACTTTCGAGATGATACAAATCACGAACGTGTTTCAAAAAGCTGTCATGCGGAAGACTGCAGATTTTAGCTGGGGAAACCACTACAGATCTATTTGTAAAACTTAAAAAAATAAAAATAGCAAGGAAAGAGAAGGTTTGCTCGTCATTTCAGTAGGTAACCTTTAATTGCGGCCTCGTTGCCCAACGAGAGCAAGTGCCAAAGGTGTGTGGTACTAGCCGCTTGCAGAGCATATGCAGTTTTGTTTATCTCTCTCTGATCGTTTCCAATGCTTTATGCTTAATGCATTATGTCCCGTTAGCAATTTTTTCGCATTTTTACTGAGCTTCAGCTTGTAATATCGACAAGTACATGTACACCTAAATTATGCGTTGAGCTGTCTGACAACATTAGTTTTTTTTAAAAGGAGAGTACACCTAAATTATGCGTCGAGCTATCGGATAACAATATTTTTTTTAGAAGGTGATCCCTTTACCCCCGACTTCTTGAGTAATCCCCCTCCCCCTCATCGTCGAGAACCCTTATTCCACGGTTTGAAATCGACAATCTCCCTTGTGCCGTGTGCTCGGCGCAGAAGATGCAATGGCAGGGTCGCTGCGCCCCTACCCCCGTCGGGTGGCGAAACATACTCAGAAACTCTCTCATTGTATTCGCGATGGTTGAGAAGGCCGTAAGGAAACAAGCGCGCACAAGTGCAGTCTAGCCCGGCCGTGGAAGCGCAGACCAGTTGCTCTTACCAACCACTAGATGCACTAGGTTCGATTTGGCCGCCGGGATCTATGAGAGTGTGCACTTTTAACTTGTTCTCTTATTCTCCATGTTGTTTGTTATTAGTCACTGAACAGGATAGGAGCCGCTTCTCTGCCCACAACGTTTCTTTTTGTTGTCTGTTCTTACCAGTTGATACAACATGAGCGAGCGTGAATATGTATTTTCTGTTATCCTCTCGGAGTGGCGTGGATTTTAAAATCGGTGCTTTGCGAATAACCGATCCGAAATAATTCGTGGCATCACGAATCACAGCTATTTCCAATTTGTTAGTGCCTTCTTCATAACTCGTAGACACTGGTAGCGGCGGTGACATCGATGGTGGTGGTCACGAACACATGACTGCACAGGCACACCTAGCCGACGATATATCAGCTGAAATTCGTGTCAATGTTTCGCGTGGACACAAGACACAGGGAGCGAGACCACGCGAGGGGGGCTGTTGACAGCGCTGCGAATAGACAGGTTTCGCACCCGTTTTGAATCAAGCTAGATCCTGGTCCCACAAACGACTACTACAGATATTAGCATTTTTCTGTGTTGCATAATCAGTAGCAAGTCGTTACTGGGAGGTGATAACTACACATCGATGCAGAAAACGTGACATGCGTGAAGTTTATATCACTGCTCCTTTATTGCGAATTTAGAAGGGAGCTGTTGGGGTGTTAGAATCTTACGATAGGTCGAGCAAATGTGCATGCGTCAAGGCGACGAAACAGGGCGCCTTGAGTGCGCGGTTATCACGTCAACGTAACGTAGTGAACGTGGCGCCGCCAACTTCCGCCACCGTTGGCTCCGCCGGACAAAAAATGTCCCTAATTAAGGGTTTGTTGGAGCATTCTATACGCAGCGCGCAGAGTAGAGGATAGAAAGCCTCCGGAACTGTGGCACACACGCACGCCGAAAGATTGCCCAAGAACTAGGCAGGTTTTAATCCTGGAATTAAAGATTAAGCAATTTCTTTTTTTAATGAAAGAAGTAAACTGAAATAAAAGAAATGTGAAAAAGAGTATAAAAGAATTTAATGAAGACAATACAGTTCATAAGGCGAAAAATTTTTTTTTAAAAAATGAAGCAATTTGAAAAAGTAAAAAAAAGTAGAAGGAAACATATATATTATGACCAGGACTCTCTTTGAGTCTTTAAAAAGTCCTGCAAGGCCTCGGCAACATTTCCGTCACTGTATCCTGGTGAAAAGTTTGAAAAGATCGTACATCTTTTCAAATTCGGAATAATGCACCGAAGGTCATTTTTCGCAAGTGAGATTATCTATGACATAAAATTTGACCCTGCAGTATTGTGTCCTGTACCACGCAAAAAGATAAGTTAGGGAAACCTGCCAGACTATAGCTCTGTCAAAGCGTCAATAAAAATTTAGATATAGTCTGGCAGCATATAGTTTAAGGATCGCGCAATCGTGTCTTCAATTGCTCGTGTGTGACATATTTTACTATTCGTGTGCTGAAATTATAATTCGGTTTTTATTGATAGCCCCAAAAACTCACCTAACATCAATATATTCCCTCTAATGAATTTGAGTGCTGGTAATACCTGAATACCCGGCTACTCGTAGATGTCTTTACCACTGCATCGGACATACCATTCATAAATAACCTCTTTGAACACAAAACAACGTGATCACATTTATATGCGGCTGAGATAATTATCTTAAAGTGACGCAGGACCACAACGATAGCCAATCCGGCCAAATTACTGTGGAACTTTGGGAGAGATTTATTGATCGCTAAAAATTCCGTCAGACATGATGGACACAAAATCTGGAAGAAGTAGAAAATTCTATGTGGAGTAAAAATTTATATTGTAGATTTTTTCTTCACTGTGACAAATCAGTCAGTAGAATTGCCATTATTGGCATATGTACAACGTTATCACTTCCTAAAGCGTTTAAAAAGCGGTACGATATTAGTTTTGCATTTTTCGCAAAAATTTCATGAAAGTGCATTTTTAACAGTATTGCTGCGATGAGTTATTGAAGATAGGCTATAATTTGAACTTCTAATTCACCAAAAAAGCTCTGCACTCTTCACTAATACCGGATAACGTTTGGTATATATGTGTTCATAAGCGGCAAATTTTCATTTCAGCAAAAGTACCTCATATAAAGAGGTCCTGCACATGCTAATATCCGTGACAATCCCGTCGCAACAAAATGCACCTGCTATGAACAGCCGCGGGTGGACGCAGCATTTCTATGCAGCCCTCTTGCGCAAAAAAAAAAAACCGTCGAGAACGCTACGAAAGAGAAGGCCACCTGTAGACTCGAAGCATTTAAGCGCATTATCTCAGCCATTCCATCTGTCGTCTCTCTCCCCGTCATGCTATCAACTGCGCGGCGGCAAAGGTTTCGTCCATCTGTTAGTCAACTACTTGATACTTTTCCTCCGAGGCTGCCACAGCTCTTGTTTGGGTACTTCACCATTTCGGTGGGGACCAGTGTGAAATACTTTGCTAGTTGCTGCTTGCTTTAATATACACGCTCTAGAAAGATTTGAGTGGAGCGTGAAACCATAGGAACTCGTCCCAGCCCAGGCTGAGAGTTTCCATTTTCCTGAGCGGAGTGTAGGTTCGACTAGTTCTGTCAGATTTTTCCTTCACTTTCTCTCTTAACCCCGACGCACGCAGCCCCGGCGCGGTCGAGTGACTTAGGTACTCGGCAGCTGACCCGCAGGTCACGGCATAAAATCCCGCCTGCGGCGGCTGCATTATCGGTAGAGGCGAAAGTGCTGTGGGCCCGTCTGCTCATTTTAGGTGCACGTTAAACCACCTCAGGTGGTCGACATTTCTGGAGCTCACACTACGGCGTCTCCCATATTCATATGATCGTTAAACCTCTCACATCAAGCGCACGCACACACACACACGCACACACACACACACACGCACACGCACACACGCACACACACACGCACACACACGCACACGCACACACACACACACATAGAGAGAGAGAGAGAGACACACAACAGCGCGTAAAGAAACACAAATGGTGAGAAAACGAGGGACGCAAATATGCGCTAACTTGCAATTGAGCTTTATTGCGAAACGACAGGTATATACAGGGTGTCCCAGATACCACGCAGCATGGTTTAAAAAAAAAGAGGAACGGCGTTACGTGAACCAAACCTAGTGCATATTATTCCCAGTATGCTGTAGTAGCGACTACTATTTTTTGTTAGTGACAGTTACTTGATTAGTCATAAAGACATTTGTAACTCCTAAGTTTCTCTTCTACTTATCACGATGTCAATGAGGCAGATGTGCGCACATTCAAGTGACATCTCTGTGCGCTACTTTCAACAGCGTATTAATTGCGTGCTCCTTTTTCCCTCTTAATAAATAAAACCCATAAGGTCATACCCACGCTGCGACCAGTGTGGGTGGGGTCCGGTGTTTGATAACACGTCTGTTTTGCACCGGCACAATAATGAGCGCACCCATATCACTGTAGAGGTGGCCCAGATAAAGAGGGACGAATGCTCCTGCGTGAACTAGCCGTTTACTTCGCTCTGTGATAAAGAAGTTGCGTTTTCGGAAGGTGCAGATGCACGCACGCAGTGACATCGGCCAGGTTATTTTCAGGATCTTGGATGTTGTATTTTTTCTTCTTATTTTTTTGTTCTCTTGCCTTTTTGTGCACGTGCTGTTCTTTCTGTTGGTGTGTGATCAACAAGTGTGTACCTTTACTCGCATATATATACCTCCGGTTTCAAAATGAAGCTCAGCCTAAAGTTAGCGCTTGTCTGCATTCCTTTTTTTCAAGACTCTTGTGTTTCTTTAAGCACTATTACGTTCTTATTCTGAGCAGCAACTAGCGCGATATGCCACCCTTCTAACATACAAACGCGCACAGGCACACGAACCCAAAGATGAGAGGAAAGCTTACTTGACTACTCAACTGGCGATGCAGCTGACGACATGCGTATTTCTGTGGAAAGTGGTTTCCCAGTTTCCAAAAAAACTCGATTTCTTTTTGACGACTCCAGCAGCATCTGTTCAGAGTGTCCCATACACAGTCGAGTGCAACGTACGTGCGTGTACAACAAAACCGTACACATGTTCACGCAGTGCAACGGCGAAATTTATTTTCATCTGCCCCGTTGTTTCTTTTCACTGCTTTTAAGCGCAGAAACACTGACTTGAGGCAAGGACAGCAAGTTCCTAACGTAACAACATGAACTATGTGCGCTCATAAAAGAGTTCAATAAAACAGTATGAAAGAAGGATTGTATCAAAGTTCAAAAACCAAACTGTTCAAATGATTTTCAGAAATCTGATCATATTTCGCTGACAAGTTTCACGTACTGCAGTTCATAAGAAAAACCTACATTAATATTAGAAGTTCATTAGTACATAGGATAATACATGAGTATATGACTTCATAAGAGTATATGACTGTATTACTCACTTGAAGACAATAATAGGCTGAGACGAACGGAATGCAGAATAATTGTATACTGAATATGTGCATAGAAATAGAATATTGGCTACATTGCCGAGAGTTGAGTGAGTTGATAGAAGATTTTTTTTCTGTTTTAGCATACAGGTTACAGCTACTCTTCACGTTTTCATTTATAAACGGTGCTAAAGAAAGAAAAAAACAAAAGAAACGAAAAAGTGGCTGCTAAACAATAGTGACTTAATAGTGGCTACTGATGTTTACATTCAAAAAGCCGAACGTACTTGAGAGGTACCACATCTTCTTCATTGGATGTAACTTTTGCAAGCACCAGCCTTAATATTTCTGGTTGTTCTGTGGTTAACTGTGAAATAAACAGCGATCGTATGCCGATTACTTATGAAATAAGAATTCCGGTAGTCTCAGTAGCTTCTTGTGCACTTGCGTTTGTAAATTACACTATATTAAAGAGTCTTTCTTTTCTTCATTAAGGTCTCCATCAGATACAAGCAAGAAGTAAAAAGCTATGAGCCATGAACTCCTAATGACAGATCTACGGGATTCCCGCGTAACATCTGAATTTTCGGTCGCATTTGTGAAAAATAATGGTAATTCACCGTGGTGGAATGATGATTGTTTCAGAAAGGAATTAAAAGATTCGAAGCAATAAAATATTTGTTATATAATAAATAAGGGGTTAGAACAGCACTTTTCTCCCCAGTTATCCTCACTACCAAAGCGTGCCCCAAGTGACAACGACTTCATAGAAATTCCAGGTCTGCATTAACAGAGGTAGTAGATGGCATTGCATCAGTTGCTCCGGGTCCTGGCAAAGTCCCGTCGGCCCCGTTAAAATGGCAAATCAAGAATCTCAAAAGATTTTGTTGGATGTTATGAACTACTTCATAAGAATGGCATGGCTCCCTCAGGCTTGGAAAAAAGCTAAGTTGGTACCACTGCTTAATCAATTGAACAACATTAGGCCTGATGCGCTCTCCTCAAAATTTGTGGAATTGATTGAACGAGTGTTAAACATTCGTGTAATAATGTTCATCAGCAAAAAAAATAATATCAATTCATCTCATTTGTTTTAGATCAGGGTGCTCTATGGCAGGCATATACTGAGAGTCGCATTCAGTTAGCTCGACGTGAAATAAAATATGCCGCATTAGTTATGTTGGACATCGGGAAAGCGCATCACAGCGTTGAGCATGTTGTTTTAATTAATCACTTGCACAACATGAAATTCCCAAATTACAATAAGTCATGGATTGAGAAATTCTTGCGTTATATCACGTTTTATTGTTCCCAAAGCGGCACTTCTGCTACGTATAAGAGGAGTTCGGCAAGCGGCAGTCTTTCCTCCCGTTTTATTTATCAAAATAATGAGTTCTACACCCCGACATCACGATGTACACGCATATGTTTATGCGAATGACATCACATTTTTTGCTGCAGCCGACAATATTGACAATCTAAACCAAGTACTATAGTCACATCTATCAGCTCTAGAAAGGCGGCTTGATGAAATACACCTGCATCTAAAGGTTCGAAATGCTCCGTACTGCCATTTTTTTTG
Organism: Rhipicephalus annulatus; assembly: GCA_013436015.1. Lineage (NCBI taxonomy): Eukaryota > Metazoa > Arthropoda > Arachnida > Ixodida > Ixodidae > Rhipicephalus > Rhipicephalus annulatus. Next base: position 821,748 of record WOVY01002200.1, on the reverse strand, counting down.
AAGACCCCATTCATATATAGCTGAGTTATCATTAGAGCATAATACAAAAAGAGAGCAAATGAAATACCTCAATGTGTTATACGATCGCTCTATGTCTTCGAAGGCACACATCGAATACAAAGGATCAAAGAATGTTCGCGCGGTTTGTTACACAAGATTAGTTATTGTCGATTTGGCATGTGAAGCCAAACGCCTTTGTCGATATATTGCATGTAAGTTCGCCCGCTCCTTGAATTCGGATGCATATTATACGCTGGCGCTCCTGCTTATATGCTTGGCCCTCTTTTAACGCTTGAAAGGCAAGCCTTGCGTCTGTGTTTAGGTCTGCCTAAATTCGCAGCCATAAAAGGTCTTCCTAATTTTGTAACCATGATATTTGGAAGCTAGACTCCTATCACTTGATTCGCATTTCAAATTGATACCGGTACAACCACTTTTAAAGATTTATGAGTTCCTAGTAAGGCGTTCCAAACTGATTTTCATTTCCCAGCCCGAGTTGTTCTCTAGAGTCCACTAGACGAGATTTTACACGCCTCAAGTTCACCATTCACAGAGCATTCTTGACAACTTAGGTGTCGAAAGTAGTGCGGTATCTCCGATCAGTGATAAGAAACGCTCTATTAAAATACAGCTTGACAAAATTTTTCCGAAGCAGGCAAAACTGATGTCGAACCGCATTTCAAATTCTATTCTGAGTTGTTATCCTGTTCATTCACCAATAAGGACAGTCATTGCGACAGATGCTTCGCAAAATAAACAAAAATTTAGAATTGGAGTATTCGCCCCTAATCTAAATTGGTCATTTTCTCTAGAAATTACACATTTTGTGCTGCTTTTCGTAGCAGAACTCGTACGATACTTTTAGCTCTCCGCAAATTAACAGCATCAGCTAGTTTGGCCATAATCTTAACTGATTCGTGGTTGTGTGTTCTTCTCTCACTGAAATTGAGAACTACCAAGGGCTGAGTTTTTTCAAATCTTTACTTCCACCGTATATACAGTTCAATAAACTGGTTTGGGTACCTGGGCATAAGGGATTCTTCCTCAACGAAATGGCGGATGCGTTTGTAAAGTCACCGTTGAATAACCCGGTTATTCGTGTATTACTCGCATATAAATTCAGTATATTGGCTCAACTTAGGAGGAAAATGATGTTTGATTTACCGTCCATAATAAATTTACCGTCCATAATAAATTTGATTTACCGTCCATAATAAACACCTTATAATTTATACACCTAAATCGTGGTTCGAGTAGTAAAATATAACACACGAGTGTAATTGCCCCGCCGTGGTGGTCTAGTAGCAAAGGTACTCGGCTGCTCACCAACAGGTCGCTGGATCGAATCCCGGCTGCGGCGGCTGCATTTCTAATGGAGGTGGAAATGCTGTAGGCCCATGTGCTCAGAGATGGGTGCACGTTAAAGAACCACAGGTGGTCGAAAATTCTGGAGTCCTCCACTACGACGTCTCTCATAATTATATACTGGTTTTGGGACGTTAAAGCCCACATATCATCATCATCACACTTGTAGTTGATGTTTCAATCACTAGGCTGAGGTGTCAAACTCCCTATCTTAAATTTTTTCTACACACAGCTGGTGTGGCTGCTTCTCCTAATTTTTGGGTTTGTGGAGTCTTTGAAACAACACACCAGGATCTGATATATTGTAAAAGATACGCCGCATTGCGCAAAATTACATTAGATGCCGTCTTCCGTCTCGTAAAATTGGATTTACACACTTCAATCGCACTTTCTTTGGGAGCTTTGTCCCTTAGAATTGAGTGACGAGAAAGTTGCCGATGCTTTTCAGGAGTTTATTGAAGCCTCAAAGAGATTCAGACTGTAGAACATGTTATTACTTCTAAAATTCTTCTTTCCAGATTGCTTTCTCCATTCGTTAATTTATTTTCGTTACTGAAATTATCTGGTTCATTTCTTCATAACCGTTATTTCTAATTGTCAGTTTCTCATATATATCTTTTTCTTGACACATCTCATCAGTTTAAATGGCGTGAGCTAATACATTATCATTATTTCGTCGGAACTACCCGGTTCTTGTCCGATCCCTCATCGTTGGTGTGTGCCACAGATTTCAGGCTCTTCCTTCCTTTCTTCCTTCCTTCCTTCCTGCTGAAGAGAACTTATTTTACTTGAGAGACCTTTTATATCTAAATGGAGTTATAGGCCTGCTTTTTCCTGTACTACACATTCAGTGTGAACATAAAAAGATAAAAAAATATTTGTAGCGGCAACTATGTCTGTCATATTATCAGGGGACACAATAAAACTTATGATATATTTCAAGCTAATAAATCTGCAACAACCGGCTCATGAGCGTCACTTGAAAATTATGACGTTCATTATGAAGTCATGTGGCGCAATACCTGTTTTACTGCTAATTAAGCCAGCAAAATGGCCGCTTGCGCATTATGAGAATGGCATGTAAGTTATGCCAAGTATGACATGTATATAATGATTTCCATGCAAGCAGCTGTCCTTTATGCTCGTCATAAAGTTACGTCAGGCGATTCCAAGTTAGGAAGATATCAAGCTAGCGACAGGGCCACGAAGGTAACTTGAGCGTAATATGTTAGCGATGTCATTTGTGACATATATATCATAATCTTGATGCTACCATGTGTCATTTATGTTCGTCATACAGAAAAGACCCACCCTACCAATTTTCGTATATATTGATTTAATTAGGCAGTAGCGAGGATCCCAAGACAAGCTGATATATTTATGGCGTACATGACGTAAATGTCATGAATTGCACATTAGGACCTGTCTTTTAGGTTGGTTATAAACAAGTGTCAAGCCATATCAATAATTGTGTGTATCAAGCTGAAGAAAGGCAGCAAGAGCTCCTTGTCGGACAGCGCCATCATTATATAATCATTACAGAAATGAGGCAGCCTTGCGCAGAATTGATGTCTCATTCATGTGGAGTCCTTTTGTTCTTTTTTTTGTTGTGTTAAAATGAAAAAGAATCACATGATATTCTCACTATATTATTTATTATAATAAAAAAGGTCGCTAGTGCGATTGTGCCTGCCTTTCATGGATATCTGAATTCGAAACGATATTCGCGTATGTCAGATGCACACAAGTAATTTTAAGGGAAACGTGTTGCGAGGCGTAATTTATTTATTTATGTTACCCCCTGGGTTTCACATTACAGAGCAAGTGGGGAGGGGGCGCACGTTTCCTATCATAAATGCGAAACAACACTTGATAAATAATTACAAGGGCGAAACTTCAACAATTCGCAGAAGTACACAAAAATAGCTTACATAATAACTACGTCCACAAAAACAACGTAGTAATAGCAATAATGCAGGTTGTACATGTTCAAGAACCAAAGCGAAGACCAACAACAAACAGAAGAAAAAGGAACTATACATATATATATATATATATATATATATATATATATATATATATATATATATATGTGTGTGTGTGTGTGTGTGTGTGTGTGTATGTGTGTGTGTGTGTGTAATAACACGTACTACCCTGCAGTTGAGCGTCGAAAAGACTCTTTCATTACAAGCTACGCAGTTTTATCATCACTGTCGTAGCCCCGCCGCGGTGGTCTAGTGGCTAAGGTACTCGGCTGTTGACCCGCAGGTCGCGGGATCAAATCCCGGCGGCGGCGGCTGCATTTCCGATGGAGGTGGAAATGCTGTAGGCCCGTGTGCTCAGATGTGGGTGCACGTTAAAGAACCCCTGGTGGTCAATATTTCCGGAGCCCTCCACTACGGCGTCTCTCATAATCATATGGTGGTTTTGGGACATTAATCCCCACATATCATATCATCATCACTGTCATATACACTAATCAAAGTGTCAATATAGTGAGTATTGCTCCTGAAGGTTTTAGTCTTTCAAGAGCATAACACAAATTGAAAAAGGTATATACATGTGCGGATGTGTTCTTGTGCTGATCCTGTGACTTCGAAAAATCTTGCCTCGGCCAAGATTGGAAGCTGTGACGTTTTCCTCTTGGTTGAACCAGCCTTCTTGGCTTGGCTGATTAATGCCGGGTGGGTTTCGGTATGCTGTAACATTAAACTGCAAAAAGGTAAATCATTGCACTAGTAAACACCTATATTATGCCCTGAAATTAAGGGGTTTTTTGTATACAAGTGGGTTTCAAAAAATATACTTTGAAACTTGAGCAAAATGTAACTTGGCGCGATTTCACAATCAAACTGTTGTGCGAAGTTATATTCTGTGAAACGTTTTATAAATAATGAAACCTGGCACAGCTACATTTCTAAAGAGCACATACGTATGAAGGAGCAATAAATACTCGCAAATACTTGACTATTGGAATGAATAACATCCTTTGCTTAAAATGTTACACTTGCATAGTTATGTGTACAACTAGCAAATAGAAATAAGTGTCAGTCAAGCAAGCAACCTCGTTTCAATGATTGTTACAATATACCCATTTATTTATTAAAATTTTTAATCTGAAAATAATTACGCTGGGTTCTGTTGCGCGTATCATGCTTCCTGTTACATGCAAGCCCTTTGGCGCTGTCTGGCCATGCTGACATTCCAATTGATTTGCTATGTGATAAGCTCTATCGCGGCTCTTTCTTCAACTCTATTAGATTTAGGACCATAGAAACGGTGCATTGGACTGCAAGCCCATGCCTGTGACACCTTGCATGGTGTCACAGGCATGCGCTGCGGCAGGCGATGAGGTAATCATATCAATGCCATATAATACGATAAATGAACTTTTCCAACTTTTTCACGCACATGCAGATCCACTTATATAAAATGCTAAAAACGGCGTTCTAGGCACAATTCATCACACGACAATTGCTATGCGGCATTCATACAATTAAAACATCAGTTACATGGTTTCAAGCCCAGTGTATACAACCGTTTCGAACGAAAGTATTTGAGGTGGCGTCTCTGTTATTGTTAACATTTTTGACAGTGCATAAGTGTCATCATGTTTAACTGGCCGCTGCAGCTTCTTCGCCAGCTGGTACATGACGCGGCTTTGGGCCTGGCTAGCCATCTTCGACAACTATTTAATCTTTGTTTACGGCTGTCGTTTTGCTGGAATTTGACCTGCATTGCACGTTTTCTGGAAGGACACGATGACCTCATGATAAGACTTGCTTTGCGCCACAGCTTGAGCTCAGGTGACATCCTTCACGGTGTTCTCCTTCACTGTATATCGTAGTTCCTTCGTTGACGAGGGCTCCATCTTCAGTTATTCTCCCAACCGTTTCGGATCATTCGTCCCTCACGCTCTGTCAATTTTTCTGATCATGAGGTCGCACAGGGGGTCGTCATGCACAGGGCAGTGTCTTTCCCGCTGAAGTAAGGTGTCTAAACCTCAATCTCAGCTTTAGGAACATCCGAACCAAAATTTCAACTATGCAAACCAGCCTCGTTTTGCCTGTTAACTGAGTACCTTTGTACGTGACCGCAAGTTAACAGGCAAAACCGGCCTCGTTTTGCCTGTTAAGTCGCTGTCACGTACGAAAGTACTCCGCACGAGAGCAGTCGTGCGTCCACAGTCTCCTAACACTGTGATCCTCTTTCCCGCCATTAACCTAGGCTGTGTCGGCATCCCTGTAGGAACATGACAGCACCCACAATACGAAGTTTCTTCCCGCTTTTGATCTCCACAAATCCATCGATCGTGTCTTTGTCTTTCGGTGGCGCATGCGCTCAGGCTACGTGGTGGGTTTTACTCACTTCGTTGCGACATGCGTCTGCCTTGGGTCGAGTCTGACCAAACTTAAAACATTTTATTACAGTGGGACTCGTAATGATGGTCGACAACTGTTGGCGCGATGGGTTACACAGAAAACATCGCGTATTACTCTCTCGTGCACGCTTCTTTTCTACGAGAGCTAATTTCTTCGAATCTCTGAGGCACACGTTATTAACCTTGGCCAAAAGTGTGCCACCTTTTGTTTCCAAGAATTGATCGTCCAATCAAGCGACTTAGTTCTCCTCTCTTTCAAGTACAGCGACAGGCTTTGGTGGCAACGCGAGAAAAATTGCTCTCTCGTAAGGAGCCCTCCCTCTATGTTCAGCGTACTCCTGTGCTGACCGTGAAAGCTCGATTAATCTGTGGATATAATGGCTAAGTCAGGCGGTGAAGTGCGCAGCCCTCCCACCATCAGCTAGTTTTTTCGTCCCAAATTTGTATCGGAGGCCTCAGACGGTGAATCTGAATCGCTTAAGCAAAGAAGCTTTCACTTTTACATCGATAGCTACATCAGTTGGCCTATCGTACACACTGAGCGCTTTGCCGCCAAAGCAAGTACTTAAAGCAGTTGCTCATTGATGCTACGGCCAATTCTGGCTCTTACGAATCATCTCAAATCTGTGAAGGTACACATCAAGGTCGTCCTTCCTCTCGTCAATTGCTACGAGAAGTTTGATTGAATTCAAACGGAAGCTATTTTCTTCCCTTTTGCTGCTCTCAACTGTAGTCTAGACGGGAGTTTTACTTCACTGCTGCAAACGGAGCCATTTGAGTTCCATCTCATGCTGCCGCTGCCTTTTTATATCAGCCTTCTAAGCTTACCACTGCCTCTCTTTCGCCTGTCTTTTTGGAATAACGCGTTCGACGCTCGGACCACTGAGCTACCACAGTGGCCTACGCCTGTCTTTTTTTTCACCCTCTCAGCTGTCACCATTTCTCTTTCTAGCTACAACTTAAACTACTGCTATCGTGCTTCTTTCACCCTCTGAGCAGCCAACATTTCTCTTTCCGCCACCTCCTTCTCCTTCCAGCTCATCCACTTCATAGTGCGACTCCAGAAACACCCATCTTCTCACCAAGAGCTACTAACGTTTCCAGATCTATGGTGTCTCTCAAATAAAGCCACGCCGCGTGCAGATAATCTCTGCTTAGCCCAGACTATGGAAACACTTTGTACACTCGTTACCGAGAACACTGGTCAACCCACAAAAATTTTTCCGATAACACTATCAACGACTCGAGGCTCTTTCTCCGTATTTAAGCACACTGTGCACCTAAAAGGTCATGTCGCGGACGCCAAAATAATTGTCACTGGTCTTAAAATTAGTCAAAATAATTGTCACTGGTCTTGTGAATAGGTCTTGTAATGGTCCAAAGGCGGACGAGCCACCTCCCCCCCCTAATAAAAATTCACCATGAAAGCATGGACCATTTAAAATTAGTCCCTTTTTGGTCATCAGCGAAAGCCGGCTGTGGTCCTGTGAAAGAGACAGAGCCGAGAGTTGATAAAAAAAGAAAAGTATATTCTCGGATAAGGCAGAACAACGAACCTACAAACATGCTGCATTCGGCAATAATCCAAAACAATACGTCACCAGTTACAAGGTATTTAATACAACTGGCTACACAACACAACAAGATACGCTCAAAACAACGGGCACAAACAACAACACGCGCTACAATGCAATCTCATGCATCAAATAACCAAGACACTTATAGACTAAAATGTTCGTCAAACGTATTCAGCCCAAATTTTTCGAAACAAAGCTTGAATGCTTCTCTTCAAGGAAACACTCACTGAAAGTCCAGTGCAGATTGTGAACACACTGCATCAGAAGTTTATCTTGAAAACTTTCGCGTCGCCAAATGTCAGCTCTTCCATGAAAAACCTTTCTCGCCGGGAACACGTCAGCCACCCACTTGCGCCTGCAGAACACGTCGTCACCGACGGGCGGTAAACAAACACTTTTCTCCAGCTTTTAGGGCAAGCCTTGTGGGGTCTCGGCGAGGCGAACGAGCGCATCGCCACACCACGCTCTTGGAGTGAACGGACACAGTGGACATGGTCGGTACCAAGCACACAACATACACACATTTATTAACTAATTTAGACGACGATATCGTCCGCCGAATGATACATCAATTTCAATTAACACGCTACCATACATTTAACATAACCCAGTGACACACTAAACACACAATAACATGATAAACACACACTAGCACATACCCAAGACGGCGTCGCCAACGCCTGACTTTCCACGTGGGACCCCGGCGCAAAGCCCGCGGTGCCGAGCACCGGGGGGCCCACGCTACAGACAACCGTTCGCGGCAGCCGCCACGCGCAGAAGACCCTCGCTCAATGCTCGCCCACCACCAAGGCCCGCCTTCCGCCAGGGGCCACCGCCGGCGCTACCACTCTACCAACAGTGGTACTCAAAGCGAACACAACGCCATCTATCGCCCGGCGGTGGTCACCACCGAAACAAGCCTTGGGGTGAGACACGTGCGCCACGCGGCGCAGGCAACTTTACAGAGGGGGGGGTGTCAGCACCCCCACATTCCCCCAACCTTAAATCAAACCATATACCGAAATCAGAAATTAGCTACACAAGCTTTCACAAAAAAAATGATATCGCACGACCATAATGTCCTTGCACCGCGACACCGCCACTGGTCGACACTGCTGCACTGTCCGGCTAGACTTCAGCTCAGTACCGGCCCCGCAACAGCAACGTTGCCGTCGGCGCGACGATCCGTCGCTAGCGCCGACACGTCCTCCAGTTGCGACCAGCACTCGCGAGGGCGCCGGACTGCAGGCAGTTGCGCAGGTCCCAGGCATCTCCATCGCCCGACCTCACGACCGCATTCCTGGCCAGCGACGCTGACGATGTGCAGGACAGCCGGGCGTGGATGACATCCCTCCCGCTGAATACTTCAACAAAAACAAAACTCGAAAGAAACCAATAGAGCAGATCCTAGGGAAGGGAGCTTCAGGATTTTCGGCGAGGTGGTACGATGGTCAGTACTGCTAGCTAAAACATCGGTGGCGGCCGAGACGCCCATCAAAATAAAAAAAATCACTTTTTGCTAACTCTTGCCATCCCAAGATAAAAAAAGTGAGGGAAGCAGAGCGCAACACCTCAACGCCACGATCCACCTAGTTGTGCCACGTGCGACAGGCGGCTGCGCAGAGCCTTAGGCCTAATGAGTCGCTCGACAACAACCAGCATCCACCCAGCACCCAGCCTAGGCGCAGAAGAGGCAGCCGCGAGGAGACGTCCACTCTGTGAGGTGGCCCTATCGCTCGCCGCACACAGCAGCTTACCGAGCGATCGGCGTCCACCGCCCCGGGCAGTGTCACGACGCCCCGGCGTCAAGCCGCAATACAAGTCAGCAACGACGCCCGGCTCCCTGAGCCCAAAGAGATAGAAGCTATTTACAGAAAATCGGACCACCCACGAGGCTTCCGTACTCACTCGCTTCGGGCCTGGCCTAAAACCACGTGCTCTAGGCCTTGCTCACCCCAGGATGCAGACCGCATGGCTCTCGTCCTAGTCCAAACACGTTTTTGAAAACTAACAAAAACACCCACTTGCGAGCAGAAAAAAAATAAAAACGCGAGTGCCAACAAGTTCAAAACACATCCCAAAACCAATATCCTCACTTCTCAAGAAAGCACACCGCCGACGCTAGCAAAGAAGTCCCCCCTAGGCCTACTCTACTCCGGCTCTAACAAAATAACCGCAAAAACTGTCGTCCGATACTCTAAGAGCTCCACGTTGGGCAGCCAGTGTGGGGTCTCCGCGAGGCGAACGCGCGTCTCGCCAGGCCACGCTCTTGGAGTGAACGGACACAGTAGACGCGGTCAGTACAATGCTCGGCAACATACATACATTTATTAACTAATTTAGACGACGATATCGTCCGCCGAATGATACATCAATTTCAATTAACACGCTACCATACATTTAACATAACCCAGTGACACACTAAACACACGATAACATGATAAACACACACTAGCACATACCCAAGACGGCGTCGCCAACGCCTGACTTTCCACGTGGGACCCCGGCGCGAAGCCCGCGGTGCCGAGCACCGGGGGGCCCACGCTACAGACAACCGTTCGCGGCAGCCGCCACGCGCAGAAGACACTCGCTCAACGCTCGCCCACCACCAAGGCCCGCCTTCCGCCAGGGGCCACCGCCGGCGCTACAACTCTACCAACAGTGGTACTCAAAGCGAACACAACGCCATCTATCGCCCGGCGGTGGTCACCACCAAAACAAGCCTTGGGGTGAGACACGTGCGCCACGCGGCGCAGACAACTTTACAGGGGGGGGGGGTGTCAGCACCCCCACAGCCTTCACCCACTGGTACGAAACCTCTTCAACCCCTGATGTGACTTCCTCCACTGCTGGTTTATATGCACTCGCCCTGGGTTCTAGGCGTTTCGACGGCGCGCCGCACAGCCAAAGCTGGGGAATGAGTGGTGCCGTATAGCAATCTTTTACATTCCAATTATCTCGGGTAAAATACCATCCCGTCTACTGTACGTGTTTACGCCCGCAGCTAAAATGAACCTTTTATATCTCACCTGCAGGGCAGTCAGGGAATTTGTGGGTGTACTTGACGGAACAAATGTCAGACCCCTTATTACCTGCTATCTACAACTTACAATTTTTTTTCTCGACGCAGGTTAACAAGTATTCCCTAGCTTATTTTTCGTCGTGAAAACAGCACGTGTGGTGTACCGAAATTTCCAACTTTCTGCAGTCTGTGACATACGAAATAAATGTAAGAAATATGTACAACCAGTTGTTTTTTCATCGTACTGCTTCTGCAACCACTGTGAGACATAACGAAACATAATTCTTTAAAAATTCTGCGACATTGGTCACTGCAACGCGAGCATAACCTGCATATAAAAACGCAAATAACCCATGCGGCAGAGCGGGCAATGAGTTTCTGCTCACCCGACTTGGTGAGAGTAAAACAAAGGTATCGCCAGAACTAATCACTTGCCAAGTAGCGGTCGATCACTTGCCATGCGGCGGTCGTGTGTGGTGCTCGTACATTTACTAAAAGATTATGACACCGCATATGCTCGAAAAGCTTTTCATGCTGCAATGGCAGGAGAAAGCACCCATGCAGGTAAGCTATCCACACTTGCTTCATGCATAAGCGTTGAAATAAAATTCAGTACCGCTAAATATTTTTGATCACTTTGCCTGCTTCATGGCTGCTACGTTTATTTATCACGGTTTCTTCGAAAGCGTTTAGGTGCAAGCTTTTAGCTATGCGGAGTAGCGCGAACAGAGATTACCACCATTCATGAAACAGCATACACTCGCTTCGTCCTCTTGTTCCTCTTCTGCTTCGCACCTACAGCGCCGGAGCCAATTGGTCGAGCGTAGAATACAATAACTATGATGGGCAAGCCTGTTACAACACTAAAAATCACGCAACATCGCTCAAAAAGTAACCTAGGGACAAACATCACATAAAACACCGTAACACGTAGTTACGTGACTAAAATAGGAAGTAAGAGCACACCAAAACTTGTCGCAGAACTACAATCAACCACGTAATAATCAGTCATGTGAATAAAAATCACTTAACATTGCGCAGCATCTAGTTAGCTGGCTACAATAACGCAACAGCTAGTCACAAGACCTAAATTCACGTAACAACTAGCTATGTGGCAAAAAAATTACGTAATACCACGTAACTAGTCACGTGTCATATTCTCAGAATGAACACACAACAATAGTTGACTGACATCACGTAACCTCGCGCAATAACTTTGAAAACTTCGTAAACAGGGAGTTTAGTGGAGCCGGCACGTTTCAACCAGTGCACTTGTCTTGGAGGCTGCCTCTGCTTTCCTGGCCGCTTCTGCTGATATGGTTCGTGCGCACTGCTGCATAGGCATACGCGCGTTGAAGGCATCCCCCTCTCCTTCCTATATTTGAGGAGCGCGCCAGACTGCCCCTTGACTTTATTCAGCCCGACTTCTGCCGTAATTGTTCAGTGTGCAAGATGATGGATATGTTGGTTTTGAACGATATGGTGGGAGAGGACCACCACTGTTACATTCCGAGAGTTGTGTTCACTTCCTATTTTCACCGCCGCACATTCAAAGAGTGTAGGCACGCCGTCATGGCAAGCACGTCATCGCTTCATTTTCATCTTTACATCCATCGCGAAGCTCATTTTTTAGCTCGATCAGGAGGGCGAAAGGCACCGCTGGTAAGTTTTGCCCCCCCCCCCCCCCGAACGGAGAACACTGCGCACTCTAAGGGTACGATACGCAGTTGTAGCTGGCATGCACCAATGGGGACCTATTGCAAGAAACACTTATGTGCTACGTATTTATTCCGCATGAGAAACGTCAATGCTGTTAAAATAAGCACGGAGCTATCAATTACGGTGAATATCAAAGGCGGACTTTAAATTCGATGGCAAAATCACAGTGAAAAAATAGCGCCAGTCCACACGCAGTTATATCCCTTTTGATGAGATAGCTCGAAATTCAAGCGAGCGGCATAATATCGCAACTCCACGGGCCATTCTCTTAGACTGAAACACACAGTGACATTGTCGCGTTTCTGTTGTTTAGAAACTATCTCGCCGATGTTCATCCCGCTGTGTTATTTAAGAAAGCTAGCTCATACTGGAGAGATATGATAACGGTTATCGCTAAGCGTACACTTCTCCGCCTCATAGCCTGTGGTGGTGATCTTTTCATAACACACACAAAAAGAAAAATGTCTTATTTAAGATAGCCAGCTCTCACTGTAGAGGTATGATAGTGGCAATCGCAAAGCGCACAATTTTCGTGCGCCACACAGCTGTTGAGTTTTCAACATTCAGGTCTTCAACACAAGTATATCAGAAGAACACTTGTCGTTTTTTCACTACATCTGAACTACCAGATGAGCCATTTCAAAGGCATTAAAGTCCATCTCAGTCAAACAGATGAATCAAGATGACGTATTTTAGATCACTAGTTCACACCTAATCTTTTATGTGCATGCTCGAATGCGGCTTGCTTGAGGATGCTGTGGCAGCTTGCCTTATCTTCAATCGAACATGTGCTTGCAGCGTTTCATTTTCGACATTCGGCTAATATTCTATAATCTCCTGGATCTGATCAAGTTGACCCCGCCCTTCTCGAAAGACGACGTAGTTCATTGATATCCTATTTCAAGGTAGCGACGTGCAGCCAACTACGTCCTCGTTAAGCTTGGTGAAATGGTGGATGGAAGCGGATTGCTGTAGCGAACCCTGGAGTACTTCTCCTCTGCACAAAACCCCAGTACAGCACTGTGTGCCAGCGTTCCGCTATGGAAACTAACGTGCGCAGAGCCGGCTTCTTTAGAAAATTGTGGCAGAAGCTGTTTCGCCGGGTCGAGGACGCGTACGTTTTCCGTCAGCCGCCAGGGACTCCCAGTGTGACGGCTTCCCCTGCTAGAAACAACTGTCTGGTCGAAGAAGTCGAAATCACCACCCCTGCAAGTCTAGACGTTCTGCGTGAACCACAAGACAGTAACCGCAAGGTACAGGAATCCTCGGCGTCTGATGACGCTTCAACGACCTACGCGACAATGACCTCTGTCACCACCTCTGCCAGTTTTCAGGCAGCTCCACTGCAACGGCTGCCTGGTAGCAAGAAGGCTCTACTAAGTAGTGACGGCTTCTCGGTTTTTCCGTACTACTCAGTCAACACCGATCCTTCGGACGTGCAGCTCATCGAAGTGGAGTGTGCTAAAATCAACACTGGCGGTGACGCAACATTACCCAGTGGTTCTGTCGCAGAACATGTCGTCGAAGAGGACCCTCGCTTCATGGAGGGCTTCTGGCAGTGGCGACGTTCTACGGGCGACAGCGTGCATGACAGACTACGGAAACCAATGGGTGTACCTGTGCGACTGGACCCAGCGGTTGTGTGCGACATGGACAGTGGCCCTTTTGACCGCTCGTGTCACGAAAATGTGTTTTTCACGGTGTCTTCCGAGTAGTCGAAAGGTCTTGTCACAAACAGTTGAGTATGTATACATGTGTACTTTTATTTTGCCTTTGCTCGTTAGTAGCGAGCCCCGGCTAATAAACCGTCTGTGTAATTGTGCAGTGTTACATCGACCTAGCGAACAGATCACAGCATGAGACGTTTTCGTATGTGGCAATTTCTTTTGTTTATCCAACCTAACTACTTGACAGTTTACTATACTCATTCACCAAATTACTTGTAATCACAAATGAAGCCATATAAACAATGGGGTGAGTTTATATTGTTCATCTTCGTTTTATATCATCGAAAGAATAATGAACGGATTTGATAATTCAGGCAAATATGCGCGAAGTCTACTTATCCATGTAAAAACCTAGAAAACAGATCTTTAAGTCAATCTGAGCTTCAAGCGAAGGCATGGTCATGTCAAAGCATGTAATTGTTGAACCTTATCATTGTGAAATCGCGTGAGTGAAAAAAATAAATAAAAGTAGTGTTAACGCATGTACTGTGCGTATACTTCATCCATGTCGCCTTTCTACCATTCGCATGAATAGGAAGTAGGGCCATGAAGGCGCGTATTGCATGTCGTCGCAACAGCGGCAAAGAAGCGTCATCAATACACCTTTCAAACTGAAAAAGGTGGGCCCTAGCATGCGCGTCCGCAAGCAGGAACAGCATGCAGCTGCACGTGAGACATGCAGCAGCTTAATGCTGAAACTGCTTCCGCTTTGTGGTGTTCAGTATTCTGTGACCACCTGGAGTTCTGAATTTTCTGTTCAAATGTAAAAGATTGAGTATTTAAATACTCATTGCATCAGCGCTCACGTGACGCTGACCCACATAAATTATTCGACTGACTGTTGTCGCGTTTTGAAAGCTAAACAGTTTATAAAGGCTGTGATAGTACTACGAATATTTGTATCACTTTGTACGCGTTTGAGAGCATGTCTCGGGAAAATAAATTAAAAGCGTATTCTCGTACGGTAGTTGTGGCATAGTGCGCAACCACTGTATGCCAGCTAATGTGCGTAGTTTTGCTGCTTGTGGATCGACGTGTCTAAGATGTAAGGGGCGAACAATATTTCTTGGGTGTTTAAGCTGAATTTTATTGTTGCGAGAGCGCACAAGGCTGTCCCAAAATGGCGAAACCTCTGCGCATATCAGCACACATCATTTTTAGTGCACACGCATTTGTAAATGACTCAGTCAGGGTGGTTGTTAGTCCATCTGCAACATGCAACACAATGCGTTTCGTAAAAACGGAGCAGAAAAAAAATCGCGCAGGTGGTTGCAAAGACCTACAACAGCCCCACCTCCTCTCATTCTTTTACGATACTGTCACTAACATGAAGTTACTACATTAAAAACTTGATCATTGTTTTTGCGCACGTGCCTATAAGTCACACATGCGCATGAAATCTCGTCACCTTACACGTGTTTTTAATTCAAAGAACGTAATTTTTCTTCCCGACAAGTAAGTTGATAGCGCGCTTACTCTGTGCACAATTTCGCAAAACTTGAAAGCAAACATGGGCCAGCAGGCTAATGTGCTACGTGTCGGAATTTCTGTGCCAAAAAATTTAGGGGAGCTAAGTGAAGCTGAAGTCGTTACCGCGTAATAATAAAATACTATAAGTAAGATTGGTTAGTAAAAAATGGAGAGCTGATCAATGGCTCAGCAAGGTAATTCTTGTGTCAACTAAGAATTTGCAGAAGATCCCAAAGACGTTCTAGTCGCTCAGTCTTGGTGAAGCAGCGCCAAAGGCCAAAGATTCGGAGTAGGAAGTTAAATTTCTAGTTTTTAGAGTAAAATTTTGAAACTATATTTCGTTCCATTTTTTGAAACGGTGGCATGTGAGAAGAAGATGGTCAATATTTTCAGATTCGTTACAGCTTGCGCACAGTGGGGATGCGTAGAAGTTGAAATGAGGAGGTGCTACGCGCCATCGTGTTTTGGTTACGAAGACTTACAATTTTTCCTCACCATGGTGATCTAGTGGCTAAGATACTCGGCCGCTGACCCGCAAGTCACAGGATCAAATCCGGGCTGCAGCGGCTGCATTTTCGATGAAGGCGGAAATGTTGTAGGCCCGTGGGCTCTGATTTGGGTGCACGTTGAAGAACCCCGGGTGGTCGAAATTTTCGGAGCCTTCCACTACAGCGTCTCTCATAATCACATGGTAGTTTCGGAACGTCAAACCCCACATATCATCATGAGACTTCCAATTTACGCGTGGTACACCACTTTTTATTTCATGCGAAGTGCAGGTGCGAAAAATCTGGATTCGGTATCGTAATCTTTGATGAGTCCTCAAGAAGGAAAATTTTTCTGAACCTCGCTTCTGTTATATAAGCCGTTTTTTTAATTCATATATACCCTAAAGGCCTATTCGGGTATTACATAGGGGAGTTTTAGTTGTACAGTAAATTAGCAAATCAAAACAATGTTATAATTTAATGAATAAAATGGTAAACAAAGTAAAATACACATCTAAAGGCAAACATGCAGTAACAAAAAAAATGAAGACATGAATGAAAACTCAATAAGAGGGGCACAGCTATAGTGCAAAAAGTATAAAAAAATACAGAGAAAACTTCCATGAAAAGAAATACAGTAACAATAAAAGAAGAATAAACAGAAATACATACAAAAAACACACATAAATATATTTGCCATATGTGGAAGAAAATATTCAACTCATCTAGAAAAGCGCCATGATCAATTATTGAAGCGTTGTACCCCGTTAGTGTGTTCCAGTGATGTATGGCTCGAAGTAATGGTGATTGCTCATACAGGTTTGTGCGTGCAAAGAAAGCCTGTATTTTGAATCGGTGATCAACATGTTTCAAAATTTTATAAAGTGTGTTTGTATAGGCTTCACAAAAAAAATTTACTATAATAAAATGTATGAAAATGAGACAACAGTGACGACAGTCTGCGTTTTTCAAGAGGGGGTAATGCAAGTGAGTGTTAAATATGTCTAATGCTGTAGTTTCGAGAATACTGCTTGGTAAATAAATTTTGCAGCTCTATTTTGTATTGATTGGAGTTGATCGATGAGATATGATTGATGTAGGTTCCAGATGATGGATGCATATGCAATCTTTGAACGGACAAGTGTAATGTATGCTTGCTTTTTAGTGGTAGAGCTCACTAAGTACAGGTTTCCTTTAATAAATCCAAATGTTTTCGACGCCTTACTGTTATCATATATGTGCTCATTTCATGATAGATCAGATGATAAATGAATTCTGAGGTATTTAAACATGGATACTTTTTCAATGAGGACACCTTGAATTTTATGTTGGCTCAGTTCTGTTTTATTTGCTCTTGTAAATGTCATAACCTTAGTTTTAGAGGTGTTAATTTGCATTTTCCACTGGTGACAACAAAGGGCGAGTTTATGAAGATATAACTGTAATGATTCGTAAGCTTTGGTGCTGCCAATGTTTCTGTAAATCATGCAGTCATCTGCAAATAATCGGATTGTACATGATAAACCATGTCCAATGTCGTCTATGTAAATGAGAAAGAAAACTGGTCCGAGGACTGATCCCTGAGGAATACCAAACTTTAAATGTCAAAGTGACGATATATGTTCACTGACATAAACTGATTGGCTGTGGTTGGTCAGAAAATTAGTTATCTATGCAATAATTTTGCTGTTCGTGTTCAGATTCGTTAACCATTAGTAGGCGGATGTGTAGAACCTTCTCAAATGCTTTTGTAAAATCAATGAATAGAGCGTTCATTTTAAAACCCGCGTGAATGGCTTCGTGTAAATTCGTTATCTATTCAAACAGTTGAGTTTCACATGAACGACCGCGAAGGAAACCGTGATTATTGTTGAAAACAAAATTTCGTTCCGATAAAAATGTCGTGACAGTTGATGACGTGATGTGCTCTAGCAATTTACAGCATATGTTCGTTAGTGTATTGGGCCTGTAGTTAGATACAAAGGATGAATTGCCGGAGTTAAAAATAGTAACCACCCGCGCAGTTTTTCAGGTGTCAGAAATCGACCGATTGCTTAAAAATTACAACTAAAATAGGTGATATAGCCGTTTTTGTTAGTTTCAACATTTTTGCGCAGATGTTATCTGGTCCGGGAGCAGAAATAACTGGAATTCGGTCTATAGCAGCCTCTACACTCTCCCGAGTGAAGATTAGGTCAGGCATTGCAGCGTTTATTTTCGAGAACTCGGATTCAGTGGAATTAGTTCTTTTGATGTAAAAACCGTACAAAAATAGTTGTTTAGTTCGTCTGCAACTTCGGACTGCAAAAGCAGCTCACCGTTCTTCATTATTGACACAACAGACGAAGTTGATAATTTCGGATTCACTATGTCCCGAAACTTTATAGAGTTCTTTTTTTATGTGACTAGTCGTGCTTGTAAAACTTCCCTTTCGGTGCATCGATTTCCGCTTTTCACAGTCTTGACTGTTCACGATAGTATTCCCAGTCGTTGGTCGCATTCGAACGTTTCGCTTTTAGGTACATTCTTTTTTTCTTATTTATGGAGCGTTTCTCTAGTTTCGTAAACGACGTATTTCTGCTTGAAGACGTGATAGTGATCTTTGGTATGTGTTTTTCCATAAGTTTATGTAACGCATCTTCAAGGATCCACCAGTTTTTTTTTTTGTATCATGATCGCGAAAATGTCATAGAAAACTGCCTGGAAAATGATATTAGGTCACAATTTTACCCATGTGCATTGGCTCTGTTGTAGTCGTATATTGTTTTTTTTGTTTTGCATGGTTTTTTACATTTTATGGTGTACTAAATTGTGGTCACTCATGCAGTCAAGGACTCGCAATACCATGCTTCGTGGATCTGTAGTCAGCACAAGATCTAACAGTGAAGTACCACGAGTGGAACACGTCAACATCTGGCTTAAACTAAACAAAGAAAAACATCGAAGAGCTTCCGCCATTCATGCTTTCTTGCGCCATCGGTAAGTTTGCATCGCAGCCAGTTGATTCCGGGATAGTTAAAATCCCCTGCAACTATAATTTCTGATGACGCATATTTGGTCTGAATGACGTTTAGTGAATCGTGAAACAGTTCAACAAAATTAATAGAACTGCGTGACCGATAGCAATCTTCATCAATGCAAGTTAAAGAAGGTCATAACTACAGTGCGATCCACAATATTTCGGCGTCACACAAAGTGTCTATAATATGCGCTCTGAAATTCTTATCAACAGCAATAATGACGCCACCACCGCATGATGTATATCTATCTTTTTTAAATAAATAAAAGCTTTTCGATAGCGATATCTCACTGTCAGCTATGTCAGCAGTCAGCCAAGCCTCGGTACCGAGGACTACATCCGCAGAACAGCTTTCAATGAAAGTGTGCGGGTGTTCTTGTTTAATAAAAGACTTCAAGAGAGAGAGAAATGAATAAAAGGAAGAGACAGGGAGGTTAACCTAGACGAACTGGTTTGCTACCCTGTACGGGGGTGGGAAAAAGGGTCGGAAAAAGGGTAGATATAGAGAGATATAAAATAAATTAGAAAAAACACATGTGCACACATTCAGAGAGTTCAGGTCACAGTCGTTTGGGCAGGCTGGTTGAACGCAAGAAGCGCAGGAGCACCTTCACAGCCTTCTTCTGCGACATAAAGTCCTGTCGGCAGAGCAGGATTCTTTCTTCCGAAAGAGGCTGGTTGTCCAGTTCATCTAGTGCCTTGCAGAGTGACTGTCTCTGCGAGCAGTATTGTGGGCATTCACACAGAATGTGCCAAGTCGTTTCATCACTGCCACAATGGTCGCATGCAGCAATGTCAGCCATTCCTATGCGGAACGCGTACGCATTGCTAAATGCGACGCCCAACCATAATCTGCACAGCATAGTAGCGTCTCGTCGGCGTAATTCCGGAGGAATTCGAAGACTGAGAGTTGGGTCTAAAGTACCTAACCGTGCATGAATGAAATGTGACTCGTTCCATTGTGACCTGGTGCGCTTGCGAGCAAGCATGCGGAGTTTCTGTGCAGCGTCAGTTCTGGAAAGAGGAATTGATATTTCATCGCTTTCAGTATGGGCAGAATGGGCAGCTCGATCGGCCCGTTCATTGCCAATTATTCCACAATGACTTGGAAGCCATTGAAAGGCTATTTTATGACCTTTCTCAATGAATTGGTGAGTCTTTTTTGCCATCTCAAATACCAGCTGTTCGTATGGGCCGTGGTGTAAAGGTGATAGAAGGGATTGCAGTGCCGCCTTTGAGTCACTGAAAATTGTCCATTTTTGGGGCTGTTGATTGCTGAAGGATCGCAATGTGGCACAAAGAGCTGTGAGCTCTGCTCCCGCCGATGTCGTAAGGTGGGAGGTCTTGAATGTTCTTGTCGTGTCTTTTATCGTTATAACAAATGATGCCGTTGAACTCGTCTGTAAAACAGAGCCCTCGGTGTATACGTGTATACAGCCTTGATACGTCTCGTATAACAAGAGCAGAGCAAGCTGTCTAAGAGCAGAGGACGAAATATCTGCTTTTTTCTGGATGCCAGGTATAGCTAGTCTGATGTTAGCCTGAGTCAGGCACCAAGGAGGAGTCGAAGGCCTGGCGGCGGGTGTGGAGCATGTTGGCAAAGAATCGCAATATGTGATGACCGTTTGGCAAAAGGATGAACGTGGTCTGTCTGCAGGTAAAGAGGCTAGGTGGTGGCAGGGTGTCCGAGCAATATGCCTTATGTGTGTCCTGAGTGCCTCAACGTCGATATGTGTCGTGATGAGGTGGTCACCGGCGATATCTATAGTAGCCATTGTTGACGCACTACGAGGCAAGCCGAGGCAAATCCGGAGTGCCTGGGACTGAACACTCTGTAGCGTTCGAAGGCTTGTTTTGCTTGCATTGGTCAATGCCGGCAAACTGTACCACAGGAAATCAAGAAAAAGTACTCTGTACAGCTGTAGCATTGCACTGGGAGACATTCCCCAAGTCTTCCCTTCAAAGAACTTCAGTATATTACTGATGTCCATTAACCGTTTCTTCATGTACAAAACGTGATCGCTCCATGATAGATTCTTGTTAATTATGACGCGCAAAAACTTGTGCGATCAAACGTATGGTACAGTTAGACCATTGATGCTTATAGTGTACTTATCCATAGGCTTTCGTGTAAAAGCTACGAGGGCGCATTTCTCGGAAGAAATTTCAAAGCCTCAATTTCGGAAGTAGCGTAAAGTTTCAATGGCAGCTTTTTGAATTCTCCCTCGTAACTGCAGGCAAGTTGCAGCCGATGCCCAAACGCAAATATCATCTGCGTACATTGATAGCCTGACCGTGCTTGGCAGATGCTCAGTGAGAGCAATTAACGTAAGATTGAACAGCACAGAGCTGAGTACGCCACCCTGGGGGACGCCACGGTGGCTGTAATGTGGAGAGGTTGGACCGTCTTCAGTGCTCCCAAAGAAGGATCGCATTGACAAATAACTACGTATCCAGCGATACATCCGACCACCTACTCCTATATTTTCGAGAGCGGTGAGAACAGCTTAATGCGTAACGTTGTCATACGCCCCTTTGACTTCTAGGAACAAAGATGCGCAGAAACGCTTACGGCCTTTCTCGTGTTGGACATAAACGACCAGGTTGACTACGTTGTCAATTGATCCTCGATAACGCCGAAATCCTGCCATGGCATCTAGGTAGATGTTGTTACACTCCAAGAACCACTCCAGGCGTCCCAGGATCATCCTCTTCATAACTTTGCCTACACAACTGGCCTATGCGATCGGACGATAAGATGAGAGCTCCAACGGTGACTTGCCTGGCTTCAGAAGTGGAACTAGGCGACTTGTCTTTCAGCTTGTCGGGAGCGTTCCATCTTGCCAGTATTTGTTGTACAACTCCAAAAGGAGGATTCTCGCGCGTTCACCTAGATGGCACAAGGCCCTATAAGAAATTCTATCGGGCCCTGGTGCCGATGTGCGTCCACACAAAGCTAGTGCTTCTCTGAGCTCCACGATAGAAAAAGGCATATCTATGCGGGAATCCAGTGTTTGTGGACAGTTAGTCGAGGGCAATAGGCTATTGGGCACTGCGAGTGGCCCAGATACTCTGGCACAGAAGTCTTCTGCCACGTCAATGCCGCGTTTCTGTTCAGAAAGTGCGAGAGCCCTGAATGGTGACCGCTGAGTGGGTTTCGTGCGGAGACCTCGTACCGTCTTTCACAATTGGGATAAATGTTTTCGTGGGTCAAGTGACTCACAAAAAGCAGTCCAACGTTGTGACTCGAGTTTATTTATCCGGCACTGAATCTTCTTTTGTATACGTCAAGCAATCCGTAAGTCTTCTAATGCCACCGTGCGTCGGTATCTTTGTTCAGCACGCCGTCGGATTGCTCGAAGTCGTTGTAGCTCGATGTCAAATTCCGTTAATTTGGGAGAGCAGGTGAGAGTGCACGTAGTATCGTGTATTGTGCTTTTAATTATCTCCTCTATGTCGAGGGATATGTTTGCTTCACATTGCTCTTCTATGCGAGACTGGAATTTCAACCAGTCCACTCTCTGAACACTATCGCGTATCTTAGCATGGAACAATCCTTCGATTTTGACGTAAGTGGGAATGTGGAAACTTCCATGCGTTTCTATGTCTGGAAACCACTCAGCATGCCTGACGAGGCCTCATGAGCCAAAGGCCAGGTCAAGGCAGCTGCTATACCTTGAACCACGTAGGAACGTTAAACTGCCATTATTCAGCAAGAAAAGTTGGTTGTCGGAAGCGAAGGTCACCAACTTTTTCCCTTTAACATTGGTCTTCGAGCTTCCCCAGATTGTATGATGGGCGTTGAAGTCGCCAATTAAAATGCATGGGTGAGAAGTTGCTGACAGGATACCTTGTAGTCTTGTATGGTCAAAACGGCTTGACGGGGAGAGGTAGGCACCCACAACCGCGACGGTAACTTTCCTTTTCACTGTTATACTTATATACTGATTGTCGTCGTGGGGTGACACCAGATGATGAAAGTAGGTGAGGTCGTGGCGAATAGACATCAGAATTTTGCTATTGTCCGCAGTTGTAGACGACATGAATGACTCATAACCAGAAAGTCTGATTTCTTTCTGCGAATTTGGCTCGCAGATGACAATGATGGGGAACTTATTGGTGTACACGAATCGACGGAAATCGGCGATGCGTGACCTCAGTCCCCGGTAATTCCATTGAATAATCGCTGCCTTTTTGACTTCTTCTCTGAAAGACAGTGGCTGGTGAGCCATTATTTACTCAAGCGCTGCTAGTACTGGGCTCAAAGCGTCCAGTAATTGCAATTCACTTCTTGCTGCTGGTGTGTGTATGTTGCTTAACAACAAGCGGATGGCGTTAATTAGGGTTGCAAAAGAGCTATCACTTGCTGATGTGTGTTCCGCAAGTCCTCTATTGCAGCAGCTTTCTCTGAAGAAGACGGCTTCTGCTGCGGCTCTTCTGAGCGTTGTGTACGCGTAAGTGGAGGACACTCTTCTGTATAGACGGTTCTGCCCCTTTGCTCTTTTCTAACGTCTGTGTTTGCCGTGCTGTAAACTGCAGCTGGCGATCTTTCCTGATGCGTCGACTTATAGCCTAAAGTTGGCGCTGTCTGACGTGAAGACCTTCGATGGCGACGTCGTCTTCGCCGGATTTTCTCAGCAGCTTCTTTGTGGGTTGAGCTGTCTCGTACCATTCGCTTCAGAATAGAAAATTTCTTTTTTACGTGCGCACATTCTTTCGAGGAAGCCTTGTGAGCACCCTGACAGTTAGGACACTTCAGTGTGGAAGCGCTACAGTTGTCTTCCACGTGTGGTTCGGCACACCGGGGGCACGCTGCGCAGCTCCTGCAAACACCCTTTACATGGCCGATCTTCTGACAATTGAAGCATTGCACGGGTTTAGGAATGAACGGTCGAACTTGTTGACGAAAGGGGCCAACCTTCACGTATGCGGGAAGACAGTCACCTTTGAACGTTACTCTCACACAGCGTGTGTTACCAAGCCGTCCAACGCTGACAATGACGTTGTCTTGACTCGCTGGTTTTATAAGTTTTGGAGGGTCTGCGTTTGGTTTTGCCGTTTTATGTCGTAAATCACTCCTGATGTTGTCGCACTATCGGCTGGTATGATGGACCTAACTGCAATGTTTCCCAGTTGTGTTACTTGTTGCAGCGTCCTTAACGCACTCGGGTGTAGCACATCGAGAGCCAGGATGTTTCTTAATGTATTAAGCCGTACGTCTTTAATCTCGCTCGGCACAGTGTTTTCATAATAGAGCGAAAGCACTTGCCTGTTCAGAACACACAAACTTTCGGTAGCGTTCTTTGGCACGAACAGGATGGAATGGGGCCATCGCTGGGGCGCCGTTTTCACGGTGACTGTACTTGACACCGGCGATAGAATGATGATCCGTCACTTGGCCTTGCGGTGCAAGACAGGTTGAAAGCCGTCGTCTGAGGACTCGTCGCAAGATGCGGAGTACAGATCAGTGTCATCACTCTCACTGGATGTGTTTCCTCGCTTCCTTGAGGTAGTGGCCGCGGTCGAACCGGAGTCAGACGTCCCCTCGTGAGGTTGTACATTCATTACCGCAACGTAAGCGGCAATACACCCCACAACTGCAGTGAAATGTCCAGAAAAGCACTGAGACGAGCGAGATGTGTTCTACAAAGAATCAATTCGCCTTCCTCCTCAAAAAGACTTCAAAAGTTTGATACTACGATCGATAAGGAAAGACTGGGATGTATTTTTTAACTTTATTTGTTTGCCTCACGAGGGCGGTGATCTGGGAGCACTACCACTTTGTTTACGGTGGAATCAAACACATAGTGCTTGTTAGCAAGAAATAGTTTTTTTCAAAAACCAGCTTGAATTTCTCATTTGGTTGGTGGTTCGCCAGAGCGATCTCATAAATATTTTTTCTAATGTTACGCAGGCGCGGTGAATAATCTTCTTCTACGTGTACCCGGACCGAAGCACTGTCGTTATAATTGAAGGAATTTAAAATTTGTTTTTACCCTTAAAGTTCAGAAGCTTTACTATTATGGGGTGATTATATCCCGTCTTTTTTGCCCGAATATGTGAGCGCGTTCAATTGCGTCAGGCTGAACATCGAAGGTTTTCGTCAGAAATTCCGCGATTAGCTTTTCCGTGTCCGTCCATTTTCCGAATTTTTCTCAGTAATTCCTTTGAATATCAAGTTATTCTTGCGCATTCGGTTGTTCAAATCTTCCACGACAATATTTGTTTGGTCAAGTTGTTTTGTTTCAATGGTTTTGATCTGATTCCGAGTTTCCTGCAAGAGTGGGCCCATTGCAGTTACATCTCTGTGAACACTGTCTACTCCTTCTAGGTGTTGTTCCATTTGTGACAGTCATTTTTTCACATCTGTGGTGTTCAAATGAATATCCTTGAGTATAGTGGATACATCCTTTTGATACTTATCATTAGAAGCGGAGAGTTCTTTGAGCAAATTCACCACCTGATTTACTTTATCACTGCGCGACCTGGGTTCGTTTCCACGTCCTCAGCACATATAATCAGGTGGGCTACACAGAACAAAACACAGTCGTCCCCCACCACTACATGACCTAAACGTTGATGATGGTCGCAGCCACATGGGTGAACACGACTTTGTATTTCTGCTATGCGTGACAAAACAGCCAATTCTGGCACAATATGAGCATAGTTCATTGCTCATTTGTGCTTAATAATCATGCACTGTATAAGTTTGCGGATTTGCAGCCTGGTTGGAATAGGCGAAAAAAAATTGCGCCTGGAGCACTGAAGACTCAACTGCAATGGCGAAAAAACCGCTTAGCACAGTGCAACTGGCTGCGAATCTCGTCTGCTGCCCACTGCTAAGGCCTTTTATAGATGATGGGGTGGCGCTGTGATGCGTCCTGGAATCACTTTCGCCAGATTGCATAGCGGTGGCTCCCACGGCACAGGCGATATGGGACCAGGACATAAAGCAGCGATGTGCGTGTTGTTGCGTGATGGTCTGTCTGGTACCTAGCGCAGGTAGCTGAATTGTAGCAGCAATCAGCGGGCACTTCGCAGGTACACGCGCAGGCTTCCATCAACGAATGGCACAAGCAGCACCGCTGTTTAAAACAGCTTCAAAAAATTAGAAAACTGTAGGATTGGGCGTGTTGGTACAACAGCATGATAATAGGGAAAAATTCAGCGCAACCGATAGAGCGGACTGAAGAGAGAACACAAAGCACTCAATCAACTTCCTCTCAACTTATTTTTCCGAGAGCCTTCACTTTTACACAGTTACACTGTTGCCTTGTCTTCTTAGAGGCATGACTGGCACAATCGGAAGATCAAGGGATGCTCACGCTAGTGACTCAGCCATCTCATTTATAAGTTTACTATGGTAGTCTGGCACTGATATCATTCACCCAAAAAGAGTGTTTGCTAGACTCAATGATTTATATGTATCTGGTACTGCTGATGCCGACAACGATGATAAAAACGAACACATGAATAACGAGTCAGTCACTATCACAGCTATCGAATTAGTCGCAGGAAGTTTTCGAAGAGCTAATATCACAGCCGTTTATTCCGCTTTGAACATGGGTGTTTATTCTGAGAGACGTACTGAAAAATACCAGAATAATGAGAGAGAAAAAAAATACCCACACCTGTTTTCTCGCCACTCATAGATGCATTCGTTGCAATTACTATATTAGTGTCTAATTGAGACATGTGTTCTTCAGTAAGCAAATGAAATAGTTAGAGGGCACGATATTCTCATTGGGACAGTATCGTGAAGTTCTAATTGCATTAGGGATATTGGTTTATGAGACGCTATCATCTTGAATATATTAACATTTAAAACATATAGACGTGTTGGAACAAACAATACTTGGGGTTTATATTCACGGGACCAATGACCATTGAAAAAGATACCGGGTTCGTCAAAGAATACAAACAGCTGCTTTTTAAAGTGAATTCAGATAATTTTAGATAGGTGTTAACTGTTAAAGCGCAAATTCTAGAAGCAAGAGTGAGTATCCGAGCTTCTTGATACGAAACATTGTTGGTGTGAATTTTGGCACTCTGCACAACTTCGAAGAGCTGCCCGCTCTAAGAGAATCAAGGGGTTTATTTTGTATGCTGGTCCACCAGAGAATAATACACATCTCAAGTCAAGAGTCAGACGAACGGACATAAAGTAAATAATGATCAGCGTATCTCGGCAAAAGCCGAACGGAGCCGGCCAAATATACGTATCATCCCAACAGCGCCTGCAGCCTTAATTTTTATACGTTCAGTGGGTTTACGCCAGCTAAGTTTTTTGACGGTACAATACACGCAGATATTTAATACAGTGAACTTGGGGAATTATTTCTTGATGGTCCTGAAGAGAAATATAAACTCGCCCGTCTAATGGAAAAACGCTTATAGCCCTTCTAGTTACATTCATTTTCATATGAATATCCGGAAACCCGGTTTTCAATGTTGCCATATAAAACTGTAAAGGTGAATGCAGTAAGTGAATATCACAGTCATCTTCAAAAAAAAACGCAATGTCATCTGTATATACATATAGTTGTACCGTATCACAAAGTGGTATTCAGCTTGACAAAATGGTAAATAAAATGGCGGCAGAACAGAGGCCTGAGGAGCACCTCTCGTTTGGCTATACTGAGACGTTGAAACACCTCGTTAGGATCAGTAGAATATTTTATCTTTTAAAAATTCATACAGACAATTTAATATTAACTGCGGGAATTTTGAGTTCTTGAGGGCATTGATTAGAATATCATCTTCCACACTTTAGTATGTCTTGGTTAAATTGGAGTTACTATGGCCGCATATTATCGTCTGGGGCGACGAAGCTTTACACGAGTCTCTAAATTGACGTGCGCCCACCATATTGAGAACCTGGTCTAAATACAACCCGACACGTGTTCAGTATTGTATTATCTGTTATCAACTTGATAATTCTCATCTAAAGTATTCTTTCTATTCACTGCTTCTCATGTTAAAGTGATTGACCTATTGTTGTATATCTGCATTCCTAGTCCCTGTTTTCTAAGAAGCGGTATTATTTTTGCAAGTCTCCAGTCAGGAGGTACCCAACTATTTCAAAGTGAGTGGTTCAAAAAGTTAAGGTCTTCAGGAGAGATTTCGAGTAATGTTTTTAACATTCCTGAAGTAGCAGCATTTGTTGGAGGACCTGTGTTTGGCAGAAGACGAATGACGTGCGCGAGTTCATCCCTACTTACTTCAACAAACTCAATCCCGTATGAAGGTATTACCAACTTATTTGTATATGTGATGTAAATCCCTTCTGTAATTATAATGAAATTTCGTTTAATATATTTTCCAAATACTTTGGAGAAAGGATAACTGAGTCAATATTTACCGGTGCTGAATCAGCTTTACAATTAATGAGAAATATGAATATACTTTTCTTGTTGCCGCCCTTGAATAGATAGCTATAACATTTTCCTTCATAATCGCCTTTCGCTAATGAAACTGTTCTCTTCAACGTAGCTTTAGCATACAAATAACTTTTCCAATTAGTAGGTCATTGGTCGGTAAGAAGTTTTTCCATCCAGCTTTCCGGCGTCTATAATCTCTAGTACAATCCAAATTCAACCAGACAGATATGAATGTTTTTTATTGAAGATATAGTGGACTGTGATTTTTTAATGTTACGCTTTAAAGTGGAACAAAGGCTCATAACTTTAACATTGGTTCCTTACTGAGCAAGAAAGACAACGTTAACTGTAATTTTTTTTAAATTTAAAGTAGTCTAGATAAATTTGCACCTGGTGGTCTACCGTCACTAAAGGAATGCTGAATTCAAATACCAGGGGAAGGTGATCACTACTTGCAGCGGTATTAAGAACAGTCCAAGACTATATAGTCATATTTGAGCCAGCAAATGCTAAATCTAAGACAGACGTCGAATCACATCTAACAAATGGGGGAATTCTGGAATTTAAACAAATAAGGTTATTCCAATTAGTGCAGTCCCACAACCGTTTTCCCGATAAATCAGTTCGGAACCTCCAGGATACGTGATGTGAATTGAAATCTCTCGCAAATAGTATACTGTTTCTGCAAAAACTCACAGTCACGTCAAAGGTTCTTGCCTCTTGTGTCCCAACTGCAAAGTACTTATTAACTGCTGATAGTGGCGCGCAGCCAAGAAAGAGAATTTTCAGAAACAATACTTCATGATCGTGTTATAATAATAATAACCTAATTGTGCTTCAAGACAAATTTGGGATGAGATGAAAAAAATAATCTTCCACCACGTGAGTCTCTGTCCAGTCGAAAGCAACGATAGTTTTTAAATAGAAGTTTTGATCAGCTCACAGCCAAGTTCCTTGTGGCATTTTAAATTCAGGAGACTTTTCAGAAATTACGTATAATAAGTCTTTAGTTCCAGATAGAATTGAACGGCAGTACCACTGAAGTACCCCGAGGCACTCTGTGATGGCAGGCAAGCAGCAGCAAGTGCTTCATTTAAAATACTATCTTTCCGAAAGTCAGATTTAGTTCTAGGTTCTTTCTAACATTTTTGTGTGTGTATTAGAAGAATTATAGAATTCGCTATTATAGGTGATCTGATGCGTCTCAGAAGGCGAGCATCCATATCTACATCCCGACTACTTATTCATTCTAAATCAGGTATACCTTCCTGCTCAGTTCTCTTCGAATGGGAAGGCCCTGCTTCATTATCGCTAGAGACATTGGGCAGTCTTGTTTCTTTTATGTGGCAAGCTTTTTTTCTTTTTTTTGCTAGGCGTCATCACTGCCTTTGCAAGGTGTGTGCTTGAACATGTAGTCAGATTACGTTGTCCGAAAGAGGCGGTTCCCACACCCAACACTATTTTATGTGCTGTGCATTATATCCTACATTTTGCTTGTATTGTTTCATTTTCACATATTTTGATAAAATCTTGACTGTTAAACTCAACCCCGTTACTAATGCCTCCTCTGCCACCTACTGCCGCTATAAAGAAAGGGAGCCAAGAGCTTCTCAAGCTGCCTATAGCATGCAGCTTTTTTCATGGCCCCATCAATGTAAGAAAATGTTTACATTCTGAAAAAAGAAATAACCATTTATTTAATAAATTATACATGCTACGCTGTGAATTTGTCTCCTTGTGCATCAAATTCATCGAATTTTCAGAAATTTAGTACTATGTGCTGCTTGCAAAACTTGCTATGCAGTGTGTGTTCAAATACAGAGTTGCGAATCGAATCTAATACCGAACAATTCAAGCTGAATACTCCAAGCACTGAATATTCACGCACCCCTGGGATATAGTGACTCAATTTACTAGGTCGGATGTGCATAAGGCTGTGAAGGCCGTGATACTAGAACTCGGCAACTCAAGGACAAAAAGAAGTTCGCTAGCGTATAATGCACTGCTTAAGAGTCCAAACGGGTTCGACGTGAGTCCAAAACACGATTTCCATAGAAAGAGCTGCAAGGCTGCGAACTGCAGCCAACATAAAAGAATACAAAAGCAAAGAATGCTTCAGCATCACTGACTGGTATACTTTGTAAACTGCCTTATGGTGTGTTGGGGCCACTCATTGGTACCTTTTGGACTATGGGCACCATGTTGCATTTCATAGCTAATTATCTTAAATGAAGGAGCATGATACTACTAAAGGAATAATTTGTGTGTTCTGCTAGTTTCTCTTTTTTAGTACAGTGTGTAGCGTTATGCCAAATCACACTGCAGTATTTTGAACGAACTTTTGTTCGTTCGACCTGCATCGGTGAATAAGCGCAGAAAGACTTCTTTTTCTGCCATCTGAGACCATTACGAGGTAAAGCGGCGGGTAATCTTTAAAAAAGTATTCAATTGTCTCAGGTAGCTAACCGATTGTTTTTCTCAGGGACGCGAATAGCTCCAAAGAAGTTCTTAAAAACATTAGAAAATTTAGGCGCTGGTCACAGTCTGCAGTAAAGAAAAAACGAGAATTATTGCCTGTGCGTTACGAATAGGATCGTTGACAAGAACGGAAGATTTCGTGGTACGGAAACTGTCTGGTCGACGGAAAATATTCACCGGCAGCAAGCAAACATTCCTCTTTCTCGCGAAAGAACAAACATCGCCAGCCAGCCAGGCATGTTTGCACTCTGCACACTTTGGGAGCTTCGGTACACAGAGAGAGAGACTGGACTCGGTGCTTTCGGCGTGGATATGGTCGCTCACGTACCTTCATCTTTTTGCGAGGCACGAAACAAGTATGAATCGTGCCGCAGACACTGTCACCTGCAATGTGTAATGGTAATTTGAAGTTTATATTTTTTCATTCTGTTTTGGTACAAACGGTTCCTGAGACCGAAAGGACAGCCTAGCATTAGGCGAAGATACCACTCTGAAAGAGCTAAAGCTTGGTGGATGACTCGAAGAAAAGCAAACGGTGCGAGCTCAGCGAGCGTGTGCGCTCGGCCGGCGTGCCGTCAACACGTATCTACGCCTCGAAGGAGCGGCCCGTGTTGACCATCACGCCGTTTCACTCCATTATCAGATCTTTTCGCAGACTGCCGGGTAATTTATGGCTGCCGAAAAGGAAGTGCCGGGAAAGACAAACTAAGCGAGACATAAAGAAAGTACCATTCGTCACCACTCGGCCCAGCATCGTCCTGCTATGCGCAAGCCGACAGGCAGCCTACAGGTTTTTCATCCTAGTCGCATGCTCATTTTCCTATTCGACTTCTTGGCATGGGGCTATGGTGGCGATGAAGGCAGTCTGGCCCCATTGCGCCGCATCTGATCCGCGAGCCCAGGACAGAATCTGGGCAGCCGTCCTCTCGAAGCTATGATGAATACAGTGGCGTCGGTTCGAACCTATTCGCTGTGGCTCTGGCTTTCCTGTAGAGCCCTCGCGGCCCTCCTGCTTGCTTACGGGGCCGTAAAAGTAATGCTGTGGTGCTGGCACCAGTATAAGTTATTCAGGAGCCTCAAAGACATTCCAGGCCCAGGAGGTCGTTGTGCTCTGCTTTTTACACCGCGCTATTTCTTGCATTCTCTTTCTACAAATCCCAAGCGAGCCGGAAGCACAGTGGGTGAGTGCCTTGTTTTCTTTATTATATGAAATTGCGTATTTTGTGCAATAGTAGCACGATTAGCGCTTGAGTAAAACAATGTCTGCGTTCGAAGGTCTATGCTGTTCCGCATCATCACTTTCCTATTAGCGATATTTGGCGTAGGGTTGATGAAAATGATATTCTTCGATTTGGTGTATACCGTTGCGTGAAAAGGAAAAGGAAATTATGGTTGTTAGTCAATAAACGAACAAATACATTAAAAACCAAACTATCACTCGTTTGTCTTTTCGCCTGAAAATAGGCGACAGTAGTCAGGACTAGAAGTGAGGACAGCATATTTGTTTTTGTATATTTCTTTATTTATAGCTACAGTGATCTGGTAACAGATCTTGCCAGTGTGGCTATGCATAAAAATGTACAAGCATTTTAGCACGTACACGTTCATAACAATTGCAAAAAATTTTTAAACAATTGGATTTATTTCAAATAACACTGCTAACGAACACATAAAATAAAAAACACAAATTCATCACCTATTCGTATATTTTTCTAACATTGCTCAGTTGTTTAGCATAACAGTTACAACATTAAATTATTCGTATCTGTTATTGTCCTAGAAAAAATATTTGAAACAGTTATTTTTTTAGGTAATAGAAGCTATAGTTAAAGCATCTCTTATGATAACCTAATGAATGAGTAAAATATTGCAAGTGTTAGCAGTTTACTTACAATTTATGGGCTGAAACAGAAACCTGAAACGACAAACATGGTTGCGCACCGTCCGCGGAGGTAGTCGACTTCGTCTAAGTAGCTCAGTCACAATTGTGCGGCCGTAGGAATTGAAATGGAACCGGACTACTCTATGCTGTATGCGTTCTTCTTTTCCTATCATTAGATACAGTGAATGTGCCCTGAATAACCATTTCTATTCCCACAACGGTCGAGAGTAGGAGATGTATGTTATTGAACAAACAGTAGGTGTACAAAATTTCAAGTTGCGCCTCAAGAAAAACAGTTTGCGCAAAAAAATAGACACAACAGTACGCACGCGCTTATTCCAAAATTGTTTTTAGTCAACCGCTCACCTGAATGTTAGTTGTGTTACTTCTGGTAGTGATATATTATCCACAACATATGTATAAATGAAAGCTGTTTCTTGTTGATTATTCATATAAATAGAGTCGCATCAAATAATTATTTGCACTTGCCACTTTTTGCAGCATGTAATATCATTTGCCAAATCCTTATTTAGACACACTTGATCATCAATAGAAGATACCTTTTAGTGTAAAATACTGGGTTTGTCACGATATTTCACATGAGCGAATTGTTCTGCCACCAAACAAGCATTCATTGCTGATATAGAACCGCTGGCAAGATTGAAACCCTCTCCCCCCTCAAGGCGACTACGCAAGAATGAGTAATCACCGTGAAGAGGGAGAAGATTTCAATCTTGCCGCTAGTTCCATATCAGCGCTGAATGGTTGTTTTGCTCACAGCGAGATGACATGAGAAGAGACAGTGGTTGCTTCCAATCCCGCTTGAACGCGCTGTCAGCAATTGCGGGAGCACGCAGGCCACGTGCTCCCGTGTTCCCTTTCATAAAAAATTGGCGGTATACGTCTGGTATCGCATGTAAATGTCTTTGGTAATTACGTTTTTCTATCAGTCTTCTTTATTGAACTTTACTTTCTGCAGAAAGGTTTCGCAAATGGGCATGATGATGCTGTTGGGATATCCAGCATCCTTTATTCTTTTACTCTGGTTTGTTAGACTGACCGGGCCCTTGTTCTCACATGACTCTGAAGGGTGGCTTGAATAAACGTGGTGAAAATTCCTCTCTTAAGTGTGAAGTGTTTCTTAGCGTACATCAGCGACCGTATCTATCTATCTATCTATCTATCTATCTATCTATCTATCTATCTATCTATCTATCTATCTATCGATCTATCTATCTAGCCACCGTTCAACTTTTTCCTCTACTAGCTATTTCAATAGTGGGATCTATACCAAAAACTGTATTGGCATAACAAGACTGTATGTCGAGCATAAATGACTAGTCATATAACTTCAAAATCATGATATTTATGTCATTAATCACGTGACTTGAACGTCATGGCCTTGCTGCTCTCGCGGTTGTTTCGTTCACACGACATATTGCAAAAGTGGTATGTTATGACATGACTGCATGACGAAAATAAGTGGCAGACGACCATAACGTGGAAATCACGATCTGCATGTCATATACGATAGACTACATACCACGTTAATGGTGCGCTCGTGGTCATTCCACTAGCTTCATATTTACCAAATTTGGTATTACGAGACCTGAATGAATGATGATGGTATATGACTGGTGCAACATAATAATCATGACATGCGTGTAATGCAAGAGCATGCATGACTTCATGCTAAGCTCATTATGCGCTCGCGGCTATTTCACTCTTTTCACATTTACCAAATAGAGTATTCTGTGCAAGTATGAGCATTATGAGAAATAGAGAGGCAATTGTCTTAGTGCTAAAGCCAGTTGTCTCTAGGCAATTCTAACGTGAATTTAAGCCCCCAGGTGGGCTCTTTGACAACTTTGAACACAGCTTCCACCTTGTGAATTAAACTCATTTGTCCAGTTTTTTTTTCAAACTAACACATGCAAGGCTCGCAAAAATGTGATTGTCCTTAACTGATGAAAAGATTAACAGACAAGTGGGACCAATGATGAACCTATGCACATGCCAGTGTCTTAGATTCAGATAGTGCCTATCGTTGTTGTTGGTAGTATAATTGAGATAAAGTTCTAAGAGTGCCATAAATTTGGCATAGTTCATGCCGACTTTGTCCTGAAAATGGAGCTCCTGTTCTTCAAAACATTTTCTCACAGCAGAAAGAAGTCAATCACATAGAACAAAATAATAAAGGTCCTCAATGTCTATTTCAAATTTCACCACGATGCAGCCAAACCCTTCCTGTAGTTTCTGATCATTACCAGAGGAGCTTTTTTGGCGGAACAAATATCGAAATGTCAAGTTTTTCCAATTATCCTGAAGAAATTTTCTTACGTACTTCTGCCATGACGTTCTTTCCGAAACGATTAGTTGTTCAGCCGCCAGTGGTCTTGATACTGCTTGCAGACGACTGTTTACTTTATACACCAGTTAACTGTGAAAACGACCAGGAAAAAATTAACCAGTGTCTTGAGGATCTCCATACCTGGTGTGAAAATGGGATGTGGAAATTAACTACACCAAAACCACTTTTGCGAATATTACCCGAAAGAAAACCGTTATTGATTTCAAGTATCGTATGGGAAGTTCAACTTTGACAAATGTTTCTAGTATTCGATATCTAGGCGTTGTGATATCAAATGACCTCAACTAGCGCAGCAACGTTGAAAATGTGTGTTCTTCCTCGTACAAAAAGCTGTGTTTTCTTTGAGTAAAACTACGAAACGCCAAACTGATGGCATACTGATGCCATCAGTTTGGCATACTGATGCCATCAGTTTGGCATATCAGCATACTGGTGCCATCAGCATACTGATGCCATCAAACGTCAAACTGATGGCATATAAAACTTTTATTCGACCTGTTTTGGAGTATGCTGCCGTAGTTCGGAGTCCCCACCAAAAAGGCCTAATAAATGAGCTAGAACGAATCCAAAGACTTGCAGCCAGGTTCATATGTTCAAGATACAAAAAAACAGACTCAGTTACCGAGATGCTAAAATCATGTGAATTGGAGCTGCTTGAAATTAGGCGACAGAGGAACAAAATAAAATTATTATCTCAGATTCTCCAGGGTCAAATAAATATTGATGAAAGTATGTACAAACGAGAACCTGGTAGAATTAGCAGAAGAATAAACCGTAGTGCAGCCATTAGAACATATGTCACCCGCACAAACGTCTTTCGGTATTCGTTTTTCCCCAATGTTATCGAAAACTGGAATGCGCTACCTGCACATATTGCTGAGTGCACGGATGCAAGGGCTTTTGAACATTTGCTTGACAACTATATGTTACCTAAAAATCTTTGAATGATGTGTTGATGTTTTGCTTTCCTTTTGTCATGCCAATGTTGATGATTTTTTTGTTATTGTTAACAGTTGAGATTACTTGAGTGTTTTTATATACCAATTATTACTTTTATGTACTCCCTCTCTGTAATGACCCACAAATGTGGGTTAACAGTATGGTCAAAACAATAAATAAATAAATAAATAAATAAATTTGTCTGAAAGGATGTTCAGGCTTGTGCGTCCTGCAGGTGAAAATGGTTTTTCAGTAACCTCTTTCGGAGTTGACCACTAATTTTTTTATGTTCTCAGATTCAGGTCCTTGATTAGCTTCCGCGTTTTCATTTTATGCTGTATTGCGCAGAAGTTGATGAGGTCTCATTGCTTCTGATTCGCTGTCGTTGTTTTTGATCCAAATATAGCTTGAGGAAGTAGCATGAATTCGCCTTCTCAATTGGCCTGTATCACTTCCCATTTGCTATCTTTCAAGTACATGACAGTCTTCTTCAGACACATTATTGAAGCATTTATCGGCACAGTCAACACTCTCCGCTAACATATGTCTTCTTGCTTCGCCACTAGTCTTGTATCCTGTGCTGCGTGCCGTAGCAAGCTGCTGATACAGTTCCAGTCGTGATTGAAAAGTGTACTTCGGCCCCTTCGCAAGTACCTTTTCAACTTAATATGTTAAGGGTGCTCCACCCAACTTGGTCACTTTGCCCGTATTTCGGCCTGAATACACTGGACAAATATATTGCACTGACAAATCGATAGTCATAGCGTGAGAACAGAACATCGACAAAGAAACAAGAAGGACACGAGCACTTGTCTCTTTGTCGGCGTTCTGCTCTCGCACTCTAACTATCGTATCGTCATACCAGCTAGCCCAAACTGCCACACTTCTAAGTTACTGACACGGTTGAAGCTTTACTAAACATCTTCAAAGAGCACTCTTGGGGGCTGAAATCTACGTTTTAATTGCCTAAAGACAACGGCAATCAATACTTAAACGTTTCTCTTTTATTATCTTAAAATGCTCATACTTGCTGGTGCTATCAGCCTAGGAGTGTTAAGGATATCCTCCCCTTTGATAGTGGCCATTCCAAGCTAATAAAGAGATGAATTGTCACCACGGGTATTCAGGCTGCTCCTGAATGTCACGTGAATACAAGGGTCAGGGCCGTCTAACAAACTGGTATAAAAGAATAAAATATGGTGCAGATCCCAACAGTTACATCATACCCTTTTCCGAAACTCTCCTGCAGAAAGTAAAGTTCATCAAAAGAGGACCAAAAGAAAAACACACTGACCAAAGACATTTACATGCGATACTGTACGTTCATGATATAATGAGTTCTAACAGGCAATCATGTGAATGAAATTATAGGAGTTGTTATATCATGTAAATGTAATGTAAATATTAAGAAAAAAAGTTTATTAAAACGATGACTTGCCGTGGGAAAGAACCGAACCTGCGACTTTCGAATAACGCGTGTGATTCTGTACCAACTGAGCTACCATGATTGTTATACCCCGTCTAGTTCAGTGCGTAAATATATATATACATATATATATATATATATATATATATATATATATTTTTTTTTCTTGAAAGTCTTTCTGGATTTGGGTCGAGTTATAAGTCACCAGAAGAAGCGAACAAGCAAACAAAAAACGATGCTTTATTGCCAACGTTACGGCCGGGGACCGGCCTTCGTCAGGGCATACGTATATATATATATATATATATATATATATATATATATATATATATATATATATATATATATATATATATATATACTTAAACGTGGAAGCGTCAGTCAGCGCTGCCTCTAGCCAAGATGGCGAGAGAATAGAACACTCTTCTTCTGCCTGTTTCAGTGTCACGTAACATAAAATCTTAGTTTGAGTGGGCAGCTGACCAATTAATAATGGTCATCTGCTCATGCGCAATAACATCACGCAGTACGTCAGGCCAACAGGCAGAAAATCTGACGCGTTATTCGAAGGTTGTCGGCATGGTCACTTTCCACGGCAAGTATTGTTTCACCCACTTTTCTTTCTTCACATTCACATTTCAATTACCTCATATAACATCCCCTGTCCTTTCCTTGG
Source organism: Rhipicephalus annulatus (assembly GCA_013436015.1). Classification (NCBI taxonomy): domain Eukaryota; kingdom Metazoa; phylum Arthropoda; class Arachnida; order Ixodida; family Ixodidae; genus Rhipicephalus; species Rhipicephalus annulatus. The sequence continues at coordinate 783,828 of WOVY01002200.1, read as the reverse complement.
CATGATTGTCTGTTAGATCTCATTATTGTTTTTCTAACAAAAATGACAAGTATCAAACGTACACTTCTTTCCTTCATTCACAGCGAGGGTCTCGTTCTGGAAGACTTCGTGTCTTCAGGTAGTATGCCAGCGATTATTGGTCAGTTGTCCTCTCATAAGATCAAGTGCCACGTGGCGCCAAAACAGATTGAAAAAGAGTGTTCTATAGTCACCGTCTTGCCAACAAGTGGCGCTGACTGACACTCCTACGTTTAATTCACATATATATACCCAATAAAGTGGAGAACTAAGCTACCTCTATGGTAGCTTAGTTGGTAGAGCACTGGACGCGTTATTCGAAGGTCGCAGATTTGGTCTTTGCCCACTGCAAGTTTTTTATCCACTTTTGTTTCTTCCCATTCACACAACAATTACCTGATATAGCATCCCGTAAACTTTCCCTGGCATGATTACCTGTTAGAGCTCATTAATAATGTGTGTTACAAAAAAACCAGCCCTTAAGTGTACACTTGTTTCCTTCACACAAACATAAGGTATCACACATAAAAAAAAATAACGTCCACATATGATATCAATTTGTCGTCCCTTAAAAACTTTCGAAAGTGTGTTTGTGTTAAACAGAAACCGTCGATCATGCAACATCCTTCACGAGAATAGGTTTACTAAATGCCAATCTGATGTTGTGTATGAAATGCCGTTGACATGTAGAATTATATACAAAGTACAAACTGGCCAATGTTACAATAACCGAGCAAGACGCCATGCTTACAATGTTACGAATAGCTTTGGTAGTCACATGGATGTACAATGCAAAGAATGTAATATATTCGTTTGTTCCATGAAACACAACTTTCAAAATATTCAAGAACGTAGAATGAAATACAGATTGATTGATATATACGTGGGGTTTAACGTACCAAACATACAAAAAGATTATGAGAGTCGCCGTAGTATAGGGCTTCTGAAATTTCGACCACATGGGGTTTTTTAACGTGCACCCAAACTTGAGCACACGAGCCTACAGCCTTTCCACCTCCATCGCAAATGCTGCCGCCACAGGCGGTTTTCGATCCCACGACCTGCGGGTCAGGAGCCGAGTACCAAGGAGGTTTAAAGAAAAAATTGCTGAAGTGGAAGCAACCGCAAGAACTTACCAGCAGTAGTAAAGCCAGCTTTTGCCCTGCCAAGACTCGGAGAAATGCTCTTTTCTGGTTGTTCCCACTAAAAATCAAAGAGACATGATATATAATGCAAATGTTATGTTAGTTTTACACTAAAAGATAGTCTTTCCCGACGAAATAACACACCCAAACGAGTATGGATGACTGAATCTCCTAAAGACATTGCCTCTAATGAGAGGCATACGAAGAAGAAATAGAAACACTAGGACGCACTTGAAGCGCTATGAGACCCCAAAATGTTTCCACGCACAACTCGTTGGGCTTGCAAAAAAAAAGTTCCGTTCTTCATCGCTGAAGGGTGATACTTCGTTATGCCCCAAGTAAGATGGCCGCCGCAGCCACCGCCGCAGCCGCCACCTCACCTCACGGCTTCACCCTAGGGCGATAATTTCCACTTCAGCAATTTTTTAAACCTCCTTGCCGAGTATCTTAGCGACTAGACCACCGCGGCGGGGCAATTAAAGAAAGATTACAAAAACATACTTTTTATCAGGAAAGCGACAAGTTTTCATGGTCACACATGTGCCATCGCACATGAGCAGAGTTCTTAGCCTCTGTATGAAAGCAGTCATAGCTCGTTCAATAAATTCAGTTCACAGTCAACCCTCTTTCCAGTTGATTTTGTCTCTTCCTACCGTTGTCGCGCTGTTATACAATGCAACCACGATAAACCAACTCGCCTGAATTAAACTCTCGTTGGTAATTGCTTTGTAATACTTTAATTTATTAAATATTTATTATACGACACCTTTTGAAATGGCTTGCAGAAATCAATAAGTATACCGTAGTTTGCTTTCCTTTATTATTCGACTGTGTGAACTGCGTGATGGTTTCGAATAATTGAGTAGACATAGAAAGCTTACGCTTGAAACAATGTTGAACATCTATGGGTATGCATCGTGCTCTTCTAAGAAACCTACTATATGTTGATAAAATACGTGTGATGTGACAAAAAACGACACTCTTTCCTTGCATCCGTTCATAACAGCGCAGAGCAGTGACAGTGGTTTTCGCTTTTGTGGCCCATAGCAAAACGTGTCCATCGCAAAGCCACCACTATCATTGGGGCCTTGTCCAGACAGCATAATGGGGCAAATCCTGTGGTTGTTCGTACGCATAACGTTAGGGAGCACTAGAATCATCGTGCGTAATGCTACGTGAGTGGGATTGTCGCATGGTATTTTTTTTTATTTCGCGGGCTTTTGTTGTTAGTAAATAACACTAATAATTAGCAAGTATAAAGATCCAAAACAGTCACACCATTTGCAAACCAATCTACAACTTTCTGAATGAAATTTTATCAATCTCTGTTCCTTCTATGGTTAGTAAAGTAAACAGATGTTTTACACAGTACTTTAGAACAAAAAAATAAACCGACCAACTCCAGATAATGGTCAGCAACTGGCATTCGGTAGCGTCGTATTTGCGTGTGTTGGTATATTTTTTTAACTCTGTCTAAGGATAGCTACGGCACCCTGTATAGGCCCACCTACGCAAACATACGCTTGACGAAAATCCTATCAACTTCCACAATAGACCGATCTCACAAGATGATCAGTGCATGCACCGGTCTCTCACAGAGGCGCTGCTGCCATCTTAATTGGAGTACTTTAAGCGTGGCTGGGGAGGCTGCTTGCTGCGTGCTTCAAGTATATTGGCGTTTGGCACGAATACTCAGTGCATAGGACAATTCGACGGGGTGCAAAACTGTGACCACACCTGCAGTGCATGGTATTTTATTTCTGGTTACACTGCATATCGTAGTGTTAAAAAAAATGCAGTTTCATTGCTTACATGTGGCCATGGTGTCTCGGCTTGTTGATGCGCTTGCGTCGCTTCACTCAATTCACATTAGTTCTTTTTTAAAAGAAACATTCACAACCCTGTCGTCATGAGAGCAATAATCCTATATCCTGTAGCCTGTATGTGACCGATACAGGCTAAAGTATGCGAAAAAGTTTCCCTAAAGTGCGTAAAGCTGCGTGAACCTAATACGGGCGAAAAACAAACCAATTGGATAAAAAAAGCTTTTTTTCTCTTTCTTTGTCCAAGCAACAATTTTCAAGAACGCTGTGCGGTCAATTACCCAGGTCTTTGATTAGAATGACGCGTTAAACGTAAATGAATATGAAACGATCCCCGTGAAACAGGCCAGAAGCGCGTTCATAGGATGGCAACTGGCCGCATGCCGTTCCAACAGTTTACCGTGACAGAAGTCTTGTAAACGGCAAAACATTTCTTACTGCTCAAAAACAAGGATGATTTAAGAGGCTTTGGTGACCCACACAATGCGGCCAGCAACCGCCTCAGTGTACGCCTGGGCACCGATACCGTTGTTAGGATTCTCATTTCAAAACTGCATTGCACCTACGCTCATAATGGAAGCTAAGCTCTGCTACCGTTTTGCCACTTCACTTTGATTTCATGATATTACCACATCTTCAGAGGAATGGGACTGCTTCGGCGGCCGCGTTGGATACGATACTGGCACGCCTTAGTTTTCGCCATGCACTGCATGGCGTAAGCTGTGTACACGTCCAGCGCGCACATTAAGCTGGGTTTGTGCGTCAGATTTCATTCAAGCAATATGCCCCATGGTCATCATCGCTTTTGTTGAGAGGTCTGTTTGCGTAATACCTGTGTGGCCCGGAAAACACGTTTTGTCTTATCCGCCACCACTGACGGCGATTGCTTCAGCAAAGGCATTGATCACACGTTGCATGAAGTTTTGATGTTGCTGATCGGCCCATCGGTAGCGCAGAAGCTAGTTATGATGCAATGGGGTACTCCTAAGCTACCCTGCTTCATATACACGCACTGAAATGACATACACTTTGAAGAAGACGTTGAAAGAGCGTGAGTTTTGCCGCTTCGTGTGACTTCATTGGCTCTCGCACACATTCCTGTCGTGTTTGACATACTTTGAAACACGTGGAATATCTTAGTCCTTTTGCTCCATGCAGCCTGCTGTTCTATCATGAAACACATCAAGCATCATCCCCTTCCCATATAAATACGACTGCTAAAGCTTTTTGATGCAGCGTAACTCATCGAGTGCTCAAAGTACCGGCATGAACTGCAGCAGTGGCGGCGTGTAGCGCAACTCGCGGTGATATTGGTCTATTGGTACCTAGACTTTGCAAAGCGTACCGAAAATGAACGCAACCTCTGGTTGAAACAACGCAAGGATGAAAAATGTAATTACACACACACACACACACACACACACACAGATATATATATATATATATATATATATATATATATATATATATATATATATATCATGGGTCTCGTACTTGCAGACTTGGTGTGTTTAGGCTGTATAAGAGGGACAATTAATCAGCTGCCCGCTCATAATAAGTTCACGTGCTACGTGACGCCAAACATGCGCATAAGAGTGTTTTCACACTCGTCGTTTGGCTTATAGATGGCGCTGACTGTAACTCCTACATCTAAATCCACATATAAACCCAAAAAAGTGGATGGGAAGAAGGTCGCTGTGATAGCTCAGTGGTAGAGCATCGAACTCGTAATTCGAAGGTCGTAGGTTCGATTCCTGCTCACGGCTGGTTATTTTTTCATCCACTTTCTTTCTTCTTATCTACATTCCATTGGTTCTAATAACTTCCCCTGTACATTCCTTGGCATTACTGTCTGTTAGATCTCATTAATATTGTGTTAAAACACGGAAAAACGAGCCCTTAGGTATACACTTCTTTCCCTTATTTCATTGAACGAGGGTCTCGTACTGGCAGACTTGGTGTGTTTAGGTTGTATAAGGGGGACAATTAATCAGCTGCCCGCTCATAATAAGTTCACGTGCTACGTGACGCCAAACGTGTGCATAAGAGTGTTTTCACACTCGTCGTTTGGCTTATAGATGGCGCTGACTGTAACTCCTACTTCTAAATTCACATATAAACCCAAAAAAAAGGATGTGGGGAAGGCCGCTGTGATAGCTCAGTGGTTAGAGCATCAAACGCGTAATTCAAAAGTCGTAGGTTCGATTCCTCTTCACAGCTGGTTATTTTTTCATCCACTTTTCTTTCTTCTTTCTTCTTATCTACATTCCATGGGTTCTAATAAGTTCCCCTGTACATTCCTTGGCATTACTGTCTGTTAGATCTCATTAATATTGTGTTAAAACACGGAAAAACGGGCCCTTAGGTATACACTTCTTTCCCTTATTTCATTGAACGATGGTCTCGTACTGGCAGACTTGGTGTGTTTAGGTTGTATGAGAGGGACAATTAATCAGCTGCCTGCTCATAATAAGTTCACGTGCTACGTGACGCCAAACATGCGCATAAGAGTGTTTTCACACTCGTCGTTTGGCTTATAGATGGCGCTGACTCTCACTCATACTTCTAAATTTCCATATAAACCCAAAAATGTGGATGGGGGGAAGGCCGCTGTGATAGCTCAGTGGTTAGAGCATCTAACGCGTAATTCGAAGGTCGCAGGTTTGATTCCTGCTCACAGCTGATTATTTTTTCATCCACTTTTCTTTCTTTTTTCTTATCTACATTCCATTGGTTCTAATAACTTCCCCTCTACATTCCTTGGCATTACTGTCTGTTAGATCTCATTAATATTGTATTAAAACACGGAAAAACGAGCCCTTAGGTATACACTTCTTTCCCTTATTTCATTGAACGAGGGTCTCGTACTGGCAGACTTGGTGTGTTTAGGTTGTATAAGAGGGACAATTAATCAGCTGCCCGCTCATAATAAGTTCACGTGCTACGTGACGCCAAACATGCGCATAAGAGTGTTTTCACTCTCGTCGTTTGGCTTATAGATGGCGCTGACTGTAACTCCTACTTCTAAATTCACATATAAACCCAAAAAAGGGGATGGGGGGAAGGTCGCTGTGATAGCTCAGTGGTTAGAGCATCGAACGCGTAATTCAAAGGTCGTAGGTTCGATTCCTCTTCACAGCTGGTTATTTTTTCATCCACTTTTCTTTCTTCTTATCTACATTCCATTGGTTCTAATAACTTCCCCTGTACATTCCTTGGCATTACTGTCTGTTAGATCTCATTAATATTGTGGTAAAACACAGAAAAACGAGCCCTTAGGTATACACTTCTTTCCCATATATATATATATATATATATATATATATACCACCAGAGCCAGAAGGAAGCGCCGTCTGGTCGAGAACAATGATGATATGTGGGGTTTAACGTCCCAAAACCACCATATGATTATGAGAGACGCCGTAGTGGAGGGCTCCGGAAATTTTGACCACCTGGGGTTCTTTAACGTGCGCGCAAATCTGAGCACACGGGCCTACAACGTTTCCGCCTCCATCGGAAACGCAGCCGCCGCAGCCGGGAATCGAACCCGCGACCTGCGGGTCAGCAGCCGAGTACCTTAGCCACTAGACCACCGCGGCGGGGCTGGCTGAGAACAATGTGTTAGTGTTAGTGAAAAGAAGGATACACAGACCGCAGACATCCTAAAGGTGAAAATAAGAAAAGGCAGAGAGAAGAAGGGGGAAGGGGAAGGAAGAGTGAAAGGGGGCGCCCGGTACAGTCCACCTTATATTATCCTTTTTTTTCTCTTTTTCCTTTTCTCTTTTCTCTGTTTTTTTTTGCTTTTCTTTTTTCTTTCCTTCTTTTTTTCTCCCCCTCTGGTTTAACATATCATGAAGCTGAGCATCAACAAACTGTACCCTCAATCCTGATGAAGGCCAGACTCTAGGCCGAAACGCCGAAATAAACCACGTTGGAATCCCTCACGGAGGATCTACTTGAATACTTGCAACGATACGGCCACTCAACCACCGTGCCTGCCTATATATATATATATATATATATATATATATATATATATATATATATATATATATATATATATATATATATTTATATAAGGGAAAGAAGTGTATACCTAAGGGCTCGTTTTTCCGTGTTTTGTGTTTTGACACAATATTAATGAGATATAACAGACAGTAATGCCAAGGAATGTACAGGGGAAGTTATTAGAACCAATGGAATGCAAATAAGAAGAAAGAAAAGTGGATGAAAAAATAACCAGCCGTGAGCAGGAAGCGAACCTACGACCTTCAAATAACGCGTTCTGCTCACAGCTGGTTATTTTTTCATCCACTTTTCTTTCTTCTTATTTACATTCCATTGGTTCTAATAACTTCCCCTGTACATTCCTTGGCATTACTGTCTGTTATATCTCATATATATATATATATATATATATATATATATATATATATATATATATATATAGATAGATATATGCGTGAGCCTACGGGGCGCGGAAGAAGAAGAAGAGTAGTGGAGCGGCGCCTGGACTGTGTGGTTGGGTGGAAGCGTTCTTGGCCTGTCTCAGAAGTACGCTGCTATTTCACAACGCCTTTTCACCTCATCTGTAAATAAACACAGTCACTCGTAACAGTTTGGTGGAAGGTGCCGGGTACATCGATCTGGACGACCCAGCTCTACCGATTTTGCGACGGAGCAGACGCTTGGCAGGCTTGCCACCGCAGCTACCAGACATGGAGGACGCGGGAGCGGGCCATAACAACCTCGTTGCTGATGAGCAACACGCTCACCCGCCAGGACAAGATCGCTGCGGCATGCCGGAACATCAGCCGAGGACATTTTCGGGGCAGCAGGATGACGATGTTGACGACTGGCTCAAGCACTACCAAAGAGTGAGTTGCAGCAACCGCTGGAGCACTGCTAAGCAGCTCGAGAACGTGGTGTTTTTTCTCGTCGGCCCCGCGTCTCTTTGGTTCGACAACCATGAGAGTGCATTAACCACATGGGACACTTTCGTGGACGAGCTGAAGAGGTGTTTTGGTGACTCAACAGCTAAGGTCAAGCAGGCGGAGCAAACGCTTTCACGCAGAGCTCAGTTACCTGGCGAAACATGCACCACCACCATCGAGGCTGTCTTGAAGCTTTGCGGAATCGTGAGTGCGGCCATGTGTGACGAAAATAAGGTAGGTCATCTGCTCAAGGGAATCGCGGAAGACGTGTACAATTTCCTTATCACTAAGGAAGACTTACACACACCTTCCGACCTAAGGAGACACTGCCGAGCGTTTGAAACCCTAAAGAGGAGGAGAGTCCTACCAAAGTTTGGACGTCTTGACAACGTGCCCACGATTGCAAGTGTCAACCTTCCATCGCAAGACGAGATCTCTTCTCTTATAAGACGAGTGGTTAAGGAAGAACTTGCTCAACTGCAAGCTGTGGACACCGCTGGTGTCTGCCATCAGTGTGCATTCGACCAACGGCCCCGTGAACCACTGGTACCTCGGATGCGACAGAGCTACTTTGAGCCTCGCCCGAATTACACCGATCGGTTCGAACGGAGGAGTGAACGACCACTCGGAAACCAAGAACGCAGGCAAGCTGCGTCACAGCGATTTACTCCTCGACCACCATCGCCCGGTTTTTATCAACCGACGAAGTTTACTTCGCCGGGCACGACTAGGCGCGACACCCGTACTTGCTACAACTGCAGGCTACCTAGACACATCGCTAGGTACTGCTACCGTCGCCAGCAGCGAGTTCCACGATTCAACGTGTACACGCCCTATGTACCTGCTGGCGAGTCTCGACCATTTCAGGGCTCTTTCCAACAGCAACACGCAGCACGTGCTGACTCGCCTTGCTCCTACCGCAGCGTTACCCCACCACCCGCACGCCAACAGCGATCCCCGTCTCCGCGTCGCCGCTCGGGGACGCCACCACCACTGGGAAACTAACTGGTGCGATCAATGGGGGCGAGGCCGCAAAATCATCTTCCGCAAGACCCCCTTGTGTTGTAATGGTTGAGAACAAAGTGAGTGTTTTTGTAGAAAATGTGAGTACTGTTGCACTAGTTGATACCGGTGCTGCCGTTTTCATAATGAGCATGTCTTTTAAAAATCGCCTAGGGACGAAAGTAATGTTTGCTTGGAATCGGAGTGCTACGTTCCGCGGCGTAGAGGGAGAAACGTTGAGCCCGGTTGGAGTTTGTTCTGTTTTACTTTCTATAGGACATCAAACGTTTCTAGCTGAACTAACGGTGCTTGCACGAGCAACCCATGACGTCATTCTAGGTATAAATTTTTTGCGGGAATGTGGTGCAACTCTAGATTGTGGTAGTGGTGGGATTATTTTTCGTCCCGTGTTGCCGCCTCCATTGACAAAAGATACCGTTGATGACTGCTTGGAAGTGTTTTCCGTGTCTGAAGACGTCTGCTTGGCCCCACATACCGCAATGTTTGTGCGTGTAAACTCTTCGCGTTCTTGTGCGGGTTCTTACTATGGTTTAGCCGAGCCGAACATCAGTAACGCCCTTAAGAAAAACGTTATTGTGTCTCGTTGCCTCGTGCTCATCGTCGATGATTGTGCCGATTTGTGGACTGTGAACGTTTCCGCGCAGCCCATATATCTGCCTGCAGGACTTAAATTGGCAAGCTTTCAAGAGCAAAGTACTCTTACCATACGGTCACTCCAACTGTCGGTGGATGTAAAGAAACCCCACGCCAACTCGTACCGCGACTATTCTGCCAGCATTGACCGTATGATTAACAAGTCACTTCCATCAACTGAACGGTCGCTGCTGCAGGAGCTGATCACACGCTACGCCTCAGTCTTTGACTTTGCCCAAGACGAGACATCTACCGTTACGCCACCGTCTTCACGTACGCAACACCGCATCTATACAGGCCAAGCACCACCAATACGCCAGAAGCCCTATCGTGTCTCGCCTTCCGAAAGGAAAGTCATCGCTGAGCAAGTTGAAGACATGCTAAAGAAGGGCGTCATACAAGAATCGTGTAGTCCATGGGCAGCTCCTGTCATTCTAGTGAGGAAAAAGGATAATTCATGGAGATTCTGCGTAGACTATCGTCGCCTAAATGCCATCACAAAAAAAAAGACGTCTACCCTTTGCCACGTATAGATGACGCCGTGGACTGCTTGCATTCTGCCTCCTATTTTTCTTCTGTTGACTTGCGTTCTGGGTATTGGCGAATTCCTATGCATCCCTCAGATAAAGAGAAGACGGCCTTCGTAACACCAGACGGTCTCTTTGAGTTCAACGTTATGCCCTTTGATTTGTGCAATGCTCCAGCGACATTCGAGAGATTTATGGATACAGTACTCCGTGGACTAAAATGGGAAATTTGCATGTGCTATTTAGATGACGTGATTATCTACGGCAAGACTTTTCAAGAGCATAACCACCGCTTGTCGCTTGTGTTTGAATGCTTACGCGAAGCTGGCCTTGTTTTAAACTCAGTGTCATTTTGGAGAACGTCAAGCCCTCGTATTAGGCTTTCTCGTGGATAAAGAAGGCGTGCGACCAGACCCACAGAAGACCGCAGTGGTTCGCAACTTTGAACCGCCACGAACAGTAAAGGACCTGCGAAGTTTCCTGGGTCTGTGCTCATATTTCCGCCGATTTATTAAGAACTTCGCACAACTTGCCTCCCCACTGACGTCCCTTCTTCATAAAGACACACCGTACTTGTGGGATGATAAATGTGAGGCTGTATTTCAACAGCTGAAGTTTTTATTGACTTCAGGACCCATCCTAAAGCATTTTGATCCTGATGCTTTGACTGAACTTCATACTGATGCTAGTGGGCTAGGTGTTGGTGCTGTGCTGGTCCAACTTTGCAACAGTCGCCAGCACGTCGTAGCATATGCCAGTCGGACACTGGACCAGAGCGGAGACGAACTACACCGTCACCAAGCTCGAGTGCTTAGCAGTCGTCTTCGCCATTCAGAAGTTCCGACCGTATCTACATGGCCGCGAGTTCACAATAGTGACCGATCACCACTCACTATGCTGGCTTGTGGGACTTCGTGACCCGTCTGGCCGGCTGGCTCGTTGGGCGTTGCGCCTCCAAGAGTACAGCTTTTCTGTTACCTATAAGAGCGGACGATGTCACACAGATGCCGACTGCTTATCCCGCCTTCCTTCAGTACACACCAATGCTGACGACAATGACATTGATGACTATTTAGGTTCTGTCTCGTCCGACTTCCCAGATACCAGCAGCTTCAAACGTGAGCAGCAGCGCGACCCTACTCTGAAACCTTTGCTCGAAGCTGCACATAACTCCGTCGACAAGCACTTTAAAATTTCAAATGGCTTGCTGTATAAAAGAAACTATTCAGCCGATGGCCTCCCGTTGCTTCTAGTGGTGCCGGAAAGCCTGCGCCAGGTCGTCCTTCGTTCTGCGCACGATGACATAAATTCCGGACATCTCGGTTTCACACGTACGCTCCATCGACTACGTGAGAGGTTCTACTGGCCGAAAATATGGAAGACCACAAAAAAGTACGTCACCAGCTGCGCTATATGTCAGCGCCACAAGCCATCCACCACTGCCCCGGCGGGTTATTTGCAGCCCATCCCTCCACCGACATCCCCTTTTGAAAAAGTCGGCATTGACTTGCTCGGACCCCTTCCTAAGACCCCATCGGGCCACCAATATGTTATAGTGTGCGTGGATTATTTAATGCGTTATATGGAAACGGACGCACTGACATCGGCCACAGCAGCCGCTGTTTCTTCTTTTCTGTTACAACGGGTCATACTGCGTCACGGTGCTCCACGGGTTGTCATCAGTGACCGTGGACGACAATTTATGGCCGATGTGGTTGAAGAACTGTTGCGCTTCTGTGGCTCCTCTTATCGCCACTCCACCCCTTACCATCCGCAAACTAACGGTCTCACTGAGAGAACAAATCGAACTCTCACGAATATGTTATCGATGTACGTTGATGCTGACCACAGGAACTGGGACGCCGTCTTACCGTTTGTTACTTACGCGTACAACACCGCCAAGCATGAAGTGACTGGACACCCTTCTTTCTGCTTTACGCACGAAATCCACAGAGTTTTCTGGACACTCTATTACCTTTCTCGCATCAGGAAGATCTGTCCATCGCTCAGACGTTGTGTCGCGCTGAAGAAGCACGTCAACTAGCGCGCCTTTGAACATTGTCTTCGCAAGAACACAGCAAGAGTCGCTACGATGCCAAGCATATCCCCGTAGAGTTTTCTCCTGGTGACTACGTGTGGCTGTGGACTCCTGTTCGTAGAAAAGGATTGTTTTGGAAGTTTTTAGCAAACTATTCCGGCCCATTCGTGATAGTCACTCGTCTCAGTGACGTGAATTACGTTGTCGCCCGAGTCACAGCCAATAACCGGCGTTCGCGCACTACGCAAGTTGTTCACGTAGCCCGCCTCAAACAGTACCATCATAGGCCTATTTAACTCGCTCGGCGAGCTTCGTCTGCCGCCGGGGGAAATGAAACGAAGATGCGCGAGCCTACGGGGCGCGGAAGAAGAAGAAGAGTAGTGGAGCGGCGCCTGGACTGTGTGGCTGGGTGGAAGCGTTCTTGGCCTGTCTCAGAAGTACGCTGCTATTTCACAACGCCTTTTCACCTCATCTGTAAATAATTACAGTCACTCGTAACAATATATATATATATATATATATATATATATATATATATATATATATATATATATATATATATATATATATAAGGGAAAGAAGTGTATACCTAAGGGCTCGTTTTTCTGCGTTTTAACACAATATTAATGAGATCTAACAGACAGTAATGCCAAGGAATGTACAGGGGAAGTTAATAAAACCAATGGGTTGTAAATAGGAAGACAGAAAAGTGGATGAAAAAATAACCAGCCGTGAGCAGGAATCGAACCAACGACCTTCGAATAACGCGTTCGATGCTCTAACTACTGAGCTACCACAGCGGCCAGTGATTAGAGCATCGAACGCGTTATTCGAAGGTCGTAGGTTCGATTCCTGCTCATGGCTGGTTATTTTTTCATCTACTTTTCTTTCTTCTTATTTACATTCCATTGGTTCTAATAACTTTTCCCTGTACATTCCTAGGCATTACTGTCTGTCAGATCTCATGTATATATATATATATATATATATATATATATATATATATATATATATAATCGTCGTAAGCATGTGGGAGGTATTAAGATGTATTAGATGATTAGATTAGAGCATGTATTAAGATGATGTTAGCGTTTTTCCAAGACTCTGGGACGGGAAGAGTACCAGAGTCTTGGAAGAACGCTAACATAGCCAGCCGGTCTGAGAACTGGCTAACCTCCCTGTCCTTCCTTATTTATTCCTCCTCCTCCTCCTCATCTTAATACATAAAAAAGGAGATGACAAGGACTTGAAGAATTACAGGCCGATTAGCTTGCTCTCTGTAGTGTACAAGCTATTTACAAAGGTAATTGCTAACAGAGTAAAGAAGACATTAGAATTCAATCAACCAAAGGAACAAGCAGGATTTCGAACAGGCTACTCAACAATTGACCACATTCATACTATCAATCAGGTAATAGAGAAATGCTCAGAGTATAACCAACCACTATACATAGCCTTCTTAGATTACGAGAAGGCGTTTGATTCAGTAGAAATATCAGCCGTCATGCAAACACTGCGGAATCAGGGCGTAGATGAAGTATATATAAACATTCTGGAAGAAATATACAGGGGATCAACTGCTACCATAGTGCTTCATAAAGAAAGCAACAGAATACCAATCAAGAAGGGTGTAAGGCAGGGAGACACAATTTCCCCAATGCTATTTACCGCGTGCTTACAGGAGGTTTTCAGAAGCCTAGAATGGGAACAGTTAGGGATAAGAGTCAATGGAGAATACCTTAGTAACCTGCGCTTCGCCGATGACATTGCATTGCTGAGTAACTCGGGGGACGAATTGCAACTCATGATTACGGAGTTAGACAAGGAGAGCAGAAAGGTGGGTCTTAAAATTAATCTGCAGAAAACGAAAGTAATGTACAACAACCTCGGCAAGGAGCAGCGCTTCGAGATAGGTAATAGTGCACTTGAAGTTGTAAAAGACTATGTCTACTTAGGGCAGGTAATAACCGCAGAGCCGAACCACGAGATTGAAGTAACTAGAAGAATAAGAATGGGGTGGAGCACATTTGGCAAGCACTCTCAAATTATGACAGGTAGATTGCCACTATCCCTCAAGAGGAAGGTATATAACAGCTGTATCTTGCCGGTACTTAGCTACGGAGCAGAAACCTGGAGACTTACAAAGAGGGTTCAGCTTAAATTGAGGACGACGCAGCGAGCAATGGAAAGAAAAATGGTAGGTGTAACCTTAAGAGACAAGAAGAGAGCAGAGTGGATTAGGGAACAAACGGGGGTTAAGGATATCATAGCTGAAATCAAGAAGAAGAAATGGACATGGGCAGGGCATGTAGCGCGTAGACAGGATAACCGCTGGTCATTAAGGGTAACTAACTGGATTCCCAGAGAAGGGAAGCGGGTTAGGGGGAGACCGAAGGCTAGGTGGGCAGATGAGATTAAGAAGTTTGCGGGTATAAATTGGCAGCAGCAAGCACAGGACCGGGTTAACTGGCGGAACATGGGAGAGGCCTTTGTCCTGCAGTGGACGTAGTCATGCTGATGATGATGATGATGATGATGATGATGATGATATAATCGTCATCAGAGCAGCAGAAGCCTGACTAGGTCCACTGCAGGACACAGGCCTCTCCCATGTTCCGCCAGTTAACCGGGTCCTGTGCTTGCTGCTGCCAATTTATCTATTTATACCCGCAAACTTCTTAATCTCATCTGCCCACATAACCTTCTATCTCCCCCTAACCCGCTTGCCTTCTCTGGGAATCCAGTTAGTTACACTTAATGACCAGTGGTTATCCTGCCCACGCGTGAAATGCCTGGCTCATGTCCAATTCCTCTTCTTGATTTCAACTATGATATCCTTAACCCTCGTTTGTTCCCTAATCCACTCTGCTCTTTCTTGTCTCTTAAGGTTACACCTACCATTTTTCTTTCCATTGCTCACTGCGTCGTCCTCAATTTAAGCTGAACCCTCATTGTAAGTCTTCAGGTTTCTGCTCCATAGCCAAGTACCGGCAAGATGCAGCTGTTGTATACCTTCCTCTTGAGAGAGAGTGGAAATCTACCTGTCATGATTTGAGAGTGCTTGCTGTGTGTGCTCCACCCCATTCTCATTCTTCTAGTTACTTCAATGTCGTGGTTCGGCTCCGGGTTATTACCTGCCCTAAGTAGACATTGTCTTTTACAACTTGAAGTGCAGTATTACCTATCTCGGAGTGGTGCTGTTTTCCGAGGTTGTTGTACATTACTTTCATTTCCTGCAGATTAATTTTAAGACACACGTTTCTGCTCTCCTTCTCGAACTCTGTAATCATTAGTTGCAATTCGTCCCCTAAGTTACTCAGCAATGCAATGTCATCGGAGGAGCGCAGGTTAGTAAGGTACTCTCCGTTAACTCTTACCCGTAACATTTCCCATTCTAGGCCTCGGAAAATCTCCTGTAAGCACGCGGTAAATAGGATTGGGGGGATTGTATCCCCCTGCCTTACACCCTTCTTGAATGGTATGCTGTTGCTTTTTTATGAACCAATATGGCAGCACTTGATCCCGTGTAGATTTCTTCCAAGATGTTTATATATACTTCATTCACGCCATGATGCCGCAGTGGCTGCATGACTGCTGAAATTTCTACTGAATCAAACGCCTTCTTGTAATATATGAAGGCTATGTATAGTGGTTGGATATATATATATATATATATATATATATATATATATATATATATATATATATATATATATATATATATATATATATATATATATTGAGATCTAACAGACAGTAATGCCATGGAATGTACAGGGGAAGTTATTAGAACCAATGGAATGTAAATAAGAAGAAAGAAATGTGGGTGAAAAAAATAACCCACGTTTTTTTCTTCTTATTTACATTTCATTGGTTCTAATAAATTCCCCTGTACATTCCTTGGCATTACTGTCTGTTAGATCTCATTATTATTGTATCAAAACACGGAAAAACGAGCCCTTAGGTATACACTTTTTTCTCATATATATATATATATATATGTATATATATATATATATATATAGTGCGCATATCACGTACCCGGCAATACAACAACGCACATAGGTTTACAATACATGCATTAGACCTGTTTCTTATACCGCTGGTGAGCCATTCTAGTTGCATTAGTGTGTAGGCAGAGCATTTTTTGAGCGGGGTCTGACTTTTGTTATGTATGTTCATACGTTTTTTATATATGGGCGCGTATACAAGCACCTACAAATTGTAACAAAACGGTGTTGGCGGGGGGAGCTGTGCAATATATAGAAGGATTGCCTTTGAATTGCACAAAGGATCAAACCTCTTGTTCGCGAGTTTATTATGCAAGAAGGGCTGTCATTGCTATTGGTCATCTCCAAGAACAAATTTAACGATACTTGAAATGGCTCACTTCTCTAAATGCGGGAAAGTGTAATAAACAGCGGAACAGGTACGCAGTATTGTTAAAGGACTAAAAAGTAGGAAAGAGGATAAAGAGCGAAAAATACCAGTAGTCCTGGAATCAGTTTGTCCTTGCTTAGAAGACCAAATGAGTGCAAGTACTGGCGATCATGAAACCATAACGCGCCGCCATGGAGAGTTCGGACCTTTATATGGGCATTGATCATGAGTGCTCTATAGGCTGGGGTAAAAGTTTGTGCCATTTTTGCAGAGTTTTTCCAGTGGATTCGAGGTCTGAGTGAAATTCACCGGCCGAAGGGTGTGTTTAAGATCTACGCTGGGCTGTATCCAATAGTGTTCCTCTGCACGGCGGAGACAGCAGAGGTAAGTCGTTGGGTGCTGTTCCAAATAAAATAAATAAGAATAAGCACAGAACAGCTAGGGAAGATCACATCCACGTACAAACTCGCACATTTGCGCGTCCTTGTAATGAGAATAATGTTGATCTAGAGCTGCTATTTGTTTACTGGTATTCATATTTTATATAGGCAGAGTTTATTGGAAGAGATAAAATTTCCTTCTTATAAACGACAATATCACATCTGAGATATAACAACAGCAAATTATTGCCGAATCTCAGCGTCTTTAACTTTTTAGACAGATAATCTTAACCATTAATGCTGGCACGAAAAACTTCGCGAAGTAATTTTAAAAATTGTTTGTTGTTAGACTTGTTGGTGCACTTTACCGAAAAAACAACAACCTGCTCGACTTGACACGCACGCGTTCGCAGACTTGCAACTAACGTTCATTCCACGCAGAAAGGTACAGTTCCGTCGAATGCACACAGCCTTATGTATAGTCCTGTGAAAGACACCTATATATACGTTCGATGGAAACCATCATCTATCATGTGCGATACAAAAAAACTTCTAATGATCTTTACTTAAGAAAGAAGGGAAATGACATTTTCAGTGAATCTTCGGTCTTTTTGAATAATACCAAGATGAAGTTTATGAATGAGCGGTCTTCGGGTGCTGTTCTTTATGGGATTCAATTTGGTGGTGCTTTGTTGTGGCGCGCCTGTTGTAAAACGGTTTGTGCCCATTGTACTTAAAAGTAGGTGTATGGAATATAAGATATTTGCAAGTGTGCGCATGTGTGCGCGTCTGTTGAACTTGGCTCTCAGGATGCGCAGGATATTTCCCATTTTTTGAGGTAAAAATACTGAAACAGCTTAACTGATGTGCTCAAATTCAGTGCAACATGCATAAACTTTAGGAGCCGCCGACTGAATAGGGAGGATGAGGTGATTTTTGCGGGAAAGTACCGCTCTCATTTCGTGAATTATCGAATGGGCAATCAGATACAAATCTATTCAAGAAATGGGCTCAAAATGTTTAAGCAATCAATGGAACACGTAGGAGTTACACTGTTTCCTGCATCGTAGGACCTATCAAGTTGTGTGATGTAACAATGCGCGAGCCTGTGGAGATCACCCAATTTAGAAGTCGCTATATGACGCATGTTGAGTGAAAAAAAAATCAATATCAGTTCCACAATATTAGTAAATAGTGGTTTCACGTCCCTCAACTACGACATGATTCTGAGGGACACCGTTGTGGAGGGCTCCGGAACTTTTGACCATTTGGTGTTCCCTACCGCGCCCTCATATCGCACTGTACACGATGCTCTACAACTTCGCCTTCCCCAAAAGGCGACCACCGTGGCCGGGATCAAATCCACAACCTTAGAGTCAGGCCCCGCCACGGTGTTTTAGTGGCTAAGGTACTCGGCTGCTGACCCGCAGGTCGCGGGATCTAATCACGGCTACGGCGGCTGCATTTCCGATGGAGGCGGAAATGTTGTGGGCCCGTGTGCTCAGATCTGTGTGCAGGTTGTAGAACCCCAGGTGGTCGAAATTTCCGGAGCCCTCCACTACGGCGTCTCTCATAATAAAACGGTGGTTTTGGGACGTTAAACCCCACATAGCAATCAACCTTAGAATCAGTAGCCGAGCACTGCAAACCTTAATTTATTGTGCGAGATGTCAAATGAAGCCTTTCATCTTTTGTGATAGAGCTCAGGAGCTCAGATTTAATTTGCATTTTACAATACAGCTGATAAATAAGTGGGTTGACGTTCATTGAAAGAATCAAGAATATTGTACGAGAGTAGCCTACCAGCCACGGTGATGTAGTGTTTACGCGTGGCGCTCGAGTGCTGATACGAAAGTTAAGGGATCAAATCCTGGCCACGGAGGCGTCATTGTCGGTAGAGGCTGAAATGCCTCAGGCTCGTGTATTTGAATTTTGGTGCACTTTAAAAAAAAGCACAGTTCACCAAAATTTCTGAAACACTTTAGTACGGCGTCCCTCATAGCAATATAGGCGTTTTTTGACGTTACACCCCCACATTAATTATTTCAGAAGTAGTGCGTAATGATTAAAGGCCCTTGACAACGAAAGCTTTGTTCGCGACTTTTTCAGATTATTCCGGTAATCCCTAGATTGTATAGTCAATGCTCTAACACATCGCATAATTATTGCTAGCGCCTTCAGTTCAGAAAAATTGTCCTTGAGCTCATAATGCCCGCCGAAATACCACAAGAGACTAGCGCGCCACGGCGGGGGAACACTTGGGAATACATGCGCTGATGTTCAGTGGCGCTGAACCCGCGGTTGTCTAATCGGGGGGACCCGCGGTAGATGAACATTGAAACAACAGGGGTTTGAGCGTGTCCCTCTCAGAAAAAAAGAAAAGCATTCCTGACGTAAGGAGCCAAAACCACCTTGGAAGCAGCAAGACAACATACCGAAGGGGGTAAAGAACAGTAGTCTTCGCTGGGTGTCAGTAGGCGTATTGTGCGCGCCCCGCAAAAGTTTTCTGAAGTCGACAATACTCGCCTTATTAGTGGAACGTCGTGCAGCGCCTCTGTCTAAGTCAAACTAGAGAATATGCTGATTGGTGCGAATACCTCGTTCAGGCACTCTTCCTTGCTTTAAAATCAAATGAAACTGTTTTATAGACAACGCTCTTTACTAATAATCAGTTAGAAGCACCCCCGCATGCAGAACTCTCAAACAGCAAAATTAACTCGAGTTTCCAAAATTAGTGTCACGGGTCTTTCAAAAGTAGCTGTTCGAAGTCGCACTCGCTTTAAAATATGAACGATATACCACACATACGCAAATGCTGCTCTGTGGTTAGTAAACTGTCACGTGTCAACCATATTCCTGCATTCACCTAGAATGTTTACAAACCGCTAGTAGATTCAGTTTATCATTTAACTGTTTACAGTGCCTCCTTGTATCCGTGACCCCAAAATAAAATAACACTGAGAGTACAGTAGCGGCACGCACACTCAATGGCTCGCAAACATTTGAACTTCCAGGTCATGTCTATTCTTTGTAATATGTGCTTGTATTGCAGTACGCCCTACAATATACTCACTTGTGCTTGATTATATTAGTGAAAGCAAGCACAAATTCGAGTTGCACATGAAGCATAGTTATGCACAAGGCCTTTTGTGCAATAGAATAGGAGAGAAGCACGAAAATGAATAGGGCTTATATAAAAGCGTTCCTTGCCGGTTCACAAATCAGTAAAACTGATAATTAGTTCGAAATGGTGACCAGTTGGAAAAGTAAGAAGGAACACTATATTTGTAGTGGTAGAGAGTTGCATAATTTTCAAAATTTGCCACCACGAAATCCTATAGAAGTTGTACTTTTTGAGATGCCGTGCGTACGCAATTGTGATTGCAGCCACTTCTTTCAAGTACGTCGAACCTGAAGAAGTCTGTTATCTACGACAACATGCACCCGTGGCTGGGGTCAGGAGGCCTTCTCACCAGGTAAGTGACCGGCAAGGTCTAAGAGCGAAAGACACGGTTAATTTTACTGCGCAGCAATCCGTTCATGTTTTTTGCTCGTCGCCCAATAGCTTGCTGTGATCAGTTTCCACTCACAACTAAGAACATCGCCGCTTTCTGAAGTGCATAGTCGTGAACCTCTGCACTTTAGTGCTCTAGAAAAAGAAATATCCCAGTCACTGAACTGGCTGTGTACAAGATCAGGTATAACAGAATGCAAAAAAAAAGTGCCACCGAGAGCTTCGGCAAAGTATCGAAGGAGGTACTTTACGAGTCTCGCATACTTAAACACGTGCTCGACGCGAACTGTTAACATACTTGAACGGCACAGCTTTAGCTCAATACTAGTTTCGACCAACTTGTCACGTCTTATCACATACAACGTATACATCTCCAATAACCTGAATGCGGTATAAACTTGCAATGTGAGAGCATAAAAGAGGCGTATCCACGTATATATGCGCATGCACTGAGATTGTCGCACATGCACAAGCGGCCAATTCTTGAAGCAGCTAGTATAAAAATTCTAACTAAAAGGAATGCAATAGACTGCAATTAGGAAGCATTAGAGAATGTCACTGTTGAATTTATTGGATTTATTATATTAGTTATGTAGCGAGAGTTCTTGAGTGTACGGAGGCGTTTTTGGTGGCAAAAAAAAAAACAGTGCGCTTTATCGTACGATATCAACTAAAATCTTCCGGGAAACGATTGGAATCCTTCATTTAAGAGGTAATCGAGGTAAAATGCACGCTATAGAATCTTCCGCGCTGTTGCTCAAAATCCATCCCTACAGACGGAGCACGCGCCCGGTTTGTTTTGCTGTCTGCCAGGCTCTGCCACGCAAGCCACCAATTGGCCTTGGCAGGCCTAGTCACATGTACTCTTTTGTTTGAAGAAATAAAAGGTATTATTATATTATTATAATTTATTATTATTATTATTATTATTATTATTATTATTATTATTATTATTATTATTATTATTATTATTATTATTATTATTATTATTATTATTATTATTATTATTATTATTATTTCCCACAGCAGCCACGCCGAGTTTCCTGGCGTGATGCGAGCCGATTACTGACGAAAGGCCCACGCTTATATAGGGGGTGGCTCAGCCAGCATTGCAAGTTATTTGTGGCGCTGGAATTCGGGCATTGTTGCATTCTCTGTGACAGCCTGTGGTACTGCTCAACTCTGTCTGCGCCAGAGAAAGACCTAGAATCACAAAAGAACGCAGCGCTAAACCTTTATGATCAGCCAGATTCATTGTTCCTTATGCTTTACATGACTATAGTACACTTCTCTTCTTCTATTGCGATAGAAATTATATGGAGACTCTCCGCGGGACCTTGCCGCCAGAGTGGACGTCACCGTCACTCACCGTATATGTATCTCTATATAAGTAAACTCAAGGATCAAAAATAATCGAGAAAAAGACTCCGGCGAGCGGAATCTAACGCTGGAGCTCTGCATCATGAATGCGAGGCGTTCATCATCAATGTGAGCCACAAAGGAGCACCTTCTTCAATGCTTAAACGGAAGCTATTTATATATACTACTTACCGCTGTTGACGGGCATCTCGGGGAGAACTATCGAGTTTGCAGCATTACCAGCAAGAAGGCGCAATGAGCGCGCGTTGCCACACGGTGCCGACGTGGTGGCTCGCTCTCATCTTCCACGCGTACTCTGCCCTGCGGAGAGGGGGGGGGGGGGCGGATGCTCCCTCGTGCACCCTTATCTCGCGGTGGAAAGGATTGTACGGCTCGGCTGGCCTCAGGCTTTCCCTGGAACGATTTTCTTGTAGTTACCGGGTGCCCAAAGGTCCCTGCAATCATTGCACAGTCTCAAGTTGCGAAAAAGGTGCGCTTTTCAGACACAGCGAAGTAACAATTGAGACGCTTATTCACGTTCATCTGTACCTATGATTACGTTTCGTGCGTAATTTGTGCGTGAGAGACGCAGGGCGCGTTTTGATCTGCTTGCCATTCAGGGCGTGACCTTCCAATTTAATGCTATCACGTTCATTTTTTCGCCTTTGCTGAAAAGCTGTAACATTTTTTTTTCTTTTAGTCAAAGACCATTGCACGTAGATTATTCAGTTTAATGTTACGACTTGCTGCATTAACATGAAAGAAAATTATGCTTAGTTCTGTGAAGTCAACCTTTACGCGCATTATTTCTAGACCCCATTAAATAGCCTCTTTTTTATAAGTCTGCATGAAAATAAACCTGTGTTGTGTTTTACTTTTTCCGCTCTTTTTATGCTCAACTACCACATGTCACATCTATGAATCCAATTGGCTGGATCGTTCTTGCGTGTGTGTTAAATTTAGTACGTGGAGTGTTGCAACAAACATTCCATACCGTATATCCGTACCCTATATCACACACCAATAGTTGCCGCTGAAAAAATTACCCTGGAAGTGAACCCTGTGTTGTGTGATCATGGAGCTTTACATCAGAAATAGAAAGTGACTGCCGAACCCTTGGCTAAAAAGGAAGCGTGTGCTTATTAAAATTGCGCTTGTTTTTTATAGACAAGGAATGAATGGAATGAAAAACTTTATTAGACAAAAAAGGTGGTCTAAATTTCCGGAGCCCTCCAAAACGAGATCTCTTATAATCATATGGTGGTTTTGGGACGTTAAGCCTTACATATCAATCAAGTTTATTGACAGGGAAGTGTTTAGCGGGCGCAAGTGCAACACAATGCCCCTCGCGTCCCCGGCCTAATCTCTGTTCATTGGACGCGACTGTAATTGCGGTGCGCGACGCCTTTACGCAGCTATGGAGACCGCTGGCGGCAACACCGGAAGCTACTCACGCCAGCGTTTCACTTTCGGGTGCTGGATAATTTTCTGCCCATCATTAACGAGCAGGGTGACCGGCTAGTCCACGAGCTGAGCCTGCTGGCGAGCGAGACCTACGTCAACCTGTTCCCCACGCTCTCAAAGTGCGCCCTGTCAACGATCTGTGGTGAGGCTTCTTGTTGGGGTAGACTGAATACGCAAACGATGCAAACCTTGATAGAAATATAGCTTCCCTGAATACACCATAATCACTCGGACAACAGATTTAACCATCATCTTCATTCTGTTTCAAGGAAAGCCACATATTTGACACTGAACGATGGAAATCTCCATTTGATAGCTTATACACGAACACATCATCATCTTGGTCATGTCCAACAGACGATGCCTCACGCAAAAACTGCCTTCTTCCAACAGGTTAGATGAGAGTTGCGTATCTATAACAGCAGCTGGTCATTACTTTCGAAGCACTATTGCTGGGTACACCGGGTCTTCAAAAATGGCTCTGAAAACGTTATAAAATAGAGCAAATACCATGATTACTTGGTGCCTTCATAACTAGCTTTTCTCTAGTGGCACACATGTTTAGATGAACAGAGACGTCAACCAGCGCAGTAATTATTGTGTTAATTAACGTTTTAATAAGCGACCGGGAAGGTCTTGTTGCTAACGTTCTCACCTTTATGGGGTGCAATACAATTGTAGTTGGGAGCAAATAGAATTATCTTGCTTTCCCATTTTTATTGCAAGAAAATGTTGCGTTATCCCCCATGGGATAACGCGATATTTCGAAGAGTGTGAACAATTTCATTGTGAATTCAAAATTTATGAAGAAACATAGTAGCTAGCGGCTTTCTGTTGTTACCACCCAATGTTCGTAGCTTTAACAGTAATATAAAAAGCTGCGCTGGGCAATAGATATGCCCTGTTGTTCTGATGGTATTATTTGGGTAATCGTACCTGCTTTCAACTGTATATGGCTAGAACACTTCCCGCGTAGGGTCGGTATTCTGCGTATTGTACGGATGTGGGCGTCCCTTATAGTGCTGGCAATAGTATTCTGAAGTAACGGTGAATAATTATTGTTATAGTGACAACTACTTATTCTGTATTCTGTACAACTGAACAAAAGAGATAACTTAGAGATCTTGACTGCAGGGTGACTTGGAGCATTAGTGTGTCGCCGTTGAGCAACACAAAACTCTTAAAAGGGTGAAACCTTATAGACAGGATAGGCACAATGGCCTTTTCTCGTTGGTTTCTGCTGTCCTGTGTTCTGGGGCACTCCGTTATTTTTTTTTTCAGTGACTACTTAGAGATGTCACTGCCAAATGATTACACGCACACCACTTTCGCATAGATGATGCTGAAACACACACACATATGTATGTATATATATATATATATATATATATATATATATATATATATATATATATATATATATGTGTGTGTGTGTGTGTGTGTGTGTGTGTGTGTGTGTGTGTGTGTGTGTGTGTGTGTGTGTGTGTGTGTGTGTGTGTGTGATTCAGCATCATCTATGCGAAAGTGGTGTGCGTGTAACTGGTACGGTTGGAACGGCTTGCCTGAATTCTTCCGTTGGTACGTTTACTTTGTATTGCTACAGAAACTGCCATGGGCCTCAAAGTCCACTCCAAGGAAAGTACGAGCGCGGTTTTCGAGTACGAACGAGACCTAGAAACGTGAGTATTGCATAAGTTATTACCTTCCCTTCGGTCTCCCATTGTGGGTGTGTTGGAGCGGGGATAGCGATGATAGCTGTGCGTAAATAATGCAGCGCGGGAACACAACGAAGGCCACAGAATGAGTCCTCTGTATTGCATGTCATTAATTATCTTTTGCATATATGTATACTCTATAAGAAAGCAATAAAAATTTCAATAAATGAAAAAAATATCGAAATGATAACGGTGTTGCGCCTGCAGGGGAGTTGGAGATAACGCGGGTTTAATCACGGGGCCGCATCGGCCAGGATTGAAAGAAGTCAAGAAGTGAATACGTGAAATTTGCGTGCATGTTATACAGGACGCTAGGTTATATTCTTGAAGCACGCGACCCTGTCTTCACAAGTATATCAATAAAAAGATTGCCACACCTCATAACTGGGCGGTGTCAGTTGGTACTTTAAATCGCTGGATTTAATTTGTTTACTATTCCTGTTTTCTGAAAGACAGTTGTAAAGCGTTCTTGAGCATTCTCACACTGCCACTGCGCTCTCATTGGGCGACTAGTTGTAGAGTGACCCGAATAAGTAGGTTAGAGCAGGATATATGATGCTTGTAGAAATAACTGGTGAAACTAACTTCGAAAATCATGACTGCAGTACTTAAGTTTGCTCAGTAAGATCAAATCACTGAAAAGGAACAAGCCTAATTAATTATTCATTTCTTCACTGTTTTAGCGGATGACAGCAGACTTCAAAACGACCAATTGAGCTGACAACAGATATAAATAATTATCGTTATGTTTAACCCCCTACTTGTACCCTGGCTAAGCAAGTGGTAGCCAGCCCATATTTATCTCTACAGCTACTGTATATGGTCCCGTAAGAAACATACACAGGAGCTCCTGTGAACTTGTGTAGGAAGCGCCACCTCTCAAACGTAAAAAACTCTTGTCGCAAGCAGTTTGCTTAGTTCACCATCAGATGGTGCTGCAGACTGGCAGCAACGCAGAGGCTGAGAACGGGTATGTCAATTACCGAGTCGTCTCGAAGGTTTTCCGGAAATGAAAGAAAACACATCGAAGGGAACCAACAATCACCATGTGACAAGGAAAGTGCTGCGCAACGCGGCTGTGTACGGAGGAGAACACAAAGCGAAAACGGGTCATGGCTGTTTGTGGACACGGCACGTGTGCGCGATTGCGTCGACACCTTTCACGAGGGGCCCCGACGTCAAAGACGTTTCACGAAGGGAGGCCATGAAGGACAAAACAAAATATGGAATACCCCTGATAATTGGCACTGTGTGCTATTCAAAATACTTTCGTCATTATGGTGCACGTCACTGGTCATGCATATTGTGTTCACACGGGCATTTTTAACGTTTATTGAGAGCAATGATGACCCTGCATATGTATTAAGCTAAAATTCCTGCGTTTTTTGCATCGAAAGTACCATTTCTAGGGGAAATGAAATAAATATTTAAATATTGAAACTTGCGAGCCCGTATCATGAACTGATTGTGCGTGACGGTGTTGTTGGAAGCTCTATATTATTTATGAAAACTTTTGTGTTCCTCCTTTTTTTTCATTTATTATAGTTTTTTGAGCTTCGTCTGAATTACTGTTTACTTTATCACGTCCATCTTCAGATAAAAGGGCAAATAATCGCTCCTATGATTTCCTTGACTGTATTTTGCATAGGCTTCCTGTTGTACTAAACAAGGAAGCGTACCCATCGGTTTCATCATGTGCACCTGAGTCTAAGTACTCGTGTGGGTTTGCTGTTCACTCCCACAGAAAATTAATTTCCCGCACAGGGTTAAAATGTAGAGATCTGACAACTGCTTATACATCAAACAACTGGGGTGTAGCAATACTTACTCGTGACCCTCATCTTCAGAATTAGGTTAAAAATTACCAAAAGTTCTCAAAACTTTTTCATCCTTGTGGGTTGGTGAGCACAATTGTCTTTGCCATACAACCGAAAACCTGCAACGTAAGCATCGTTCGCTAGTGGAAGTTTTAGCCAATCCCCACGCTGTCTGTACCTATACTGAAGCCGGACAGTTAAAAACAAAAAGCTTCTCACGAACAGAAAGCTGCGTGTATGTGGAACTTGAAAACTGAATTATGCGATTTCCCATGATTTTTAAATTGGACAAAAAAATTAAAACAATCTAGATTCAATGTATGGCTGTTTTATGGATATCATCATTATATACCGTAGTGCATATGATTGCTTTTGTGTTAGTTTGTAGTTTATGTTTTAACCCATTAACACATACTACCTCTCCTTGTGGTTCGATATTCACAGCGAATGAGGAAGTACTGTTATCCTCAAGTGTGTAAACAAGCACGTATGGCACAACCTAATAGGCACGGAAACTGAGCAGCAGTAACGCAACTATGATTGCACTAAGAAGTCGCGATCTTCTTACTTGTGCAAACACGTGGCAGGGCAACATCTGATCTTTGCTTGGTTTTTGTGATGCCATGTGTACTTCGTGTCATTGTATGCTGGTCGTTGGCACACCATGTTTCCAAAGTGAGAGCTACAGCTATAGCAGCGCTCGGCTGTCGCCACTCTTCGCACTGTATACCGGGTTGCTCAATAACCATAAAGCTATTTTGTGAAAACTTTTGCACGAGACTGGGCGTTTTAAATAAGCTAAACATTTCAACACCTGCGTATTGCAGAATGTGTAGCAAGCGCCGCTCTTCCGTCACCGAAATGATACGCTTGTGGCCAAAGTGTGGGCTGGTAAGGGGCAGGTTGGCTGTGTTGGTGGCCTATATAATTTTAAACTGTTGCACTGCAATAAACAGGCAAGGACAAGGAGGGCGTTTTGCTGGATGTGCTGAAGGGGCAGTACATCAAACTCTTTCGGGGTGGTGAAGTGCACGTTGGCGAATCAGGAAAATGCGTAAATGACATGTTAAGAGAGCGTGCTAAGGCTGTGAAAAATGAGCGCGGCAAAAAGAGTGCTGGATTTTTATCTGGCCACTGTTTGCGCGTCAGGATAGCTCGCCCAATTCGAAACACATTTCTGCAATCAAGAGATAGAGAAAAAAACGCATTTATTTTGTCAAGCTTGTGAGTAAAGCTGGGAGGGTCCCTTATTCCAAGAACCCTCTGGCCTGGACCACCCGCCGGGCTCGAGCGCCGAGTTGACGCTAGTAGACCAGGTTAGGATGGGAGATCGCAGTCTCCCACGCTTCCCTGAGAAGGCTTGGGTCCGCATCTTTGCAGCTGCTTGTATCTTTGGGACGCTTACTTTGCACTTGGTATAGGAGGCGTGCTAGAGTGTCTACTACATCGCAGTGTGGGCAGATTTTATAGCGATGCAACATTTTCTTCATGCGGTGCTATAGTATCCCTTGGGTGAACTTGTTGCTTTGAAGGCGCGTGTGGTCAGGGCACTCGTCTCTTGTGAGCGTCGCATATGATTGAGAGGAAAAACAAATGTATTAAAACATTTTATTCTGGGTACATCTCCCATTTTGGCGAGAGTTTCGTTGGTGTCACCTCCAAATAGCTTTTCGATAAAGAGCTGGTGTTTTTTCGTCAGTGCCACGGCGACATTCTGTACCGGACAGCGTGTACGTAAACGTGCAAATTCAAAATAAATCTTGTTCGAAGTTTAGCGTTCCCCCTCGTCAAATCGTTTCGTCCCTATCATGTTGATTTCGCTGCAGGGCTTCGAAACGTCTGCCTGCTTAAGTTTTCCATCTCGTCTTGCGGGAAGTACTTAGTCAGAACTAGCGCCCCTAGCGCTAAGCGACAATGTTGTTGTCAAGCTGTCGTGCGGTGCATCTATAGAGTATTCGCAATGCTTACGTGCAAAATAGAGAGTAGAAGGGAACGTCACCATGCTGTGTCTGTACGTCATACAGATGGGACGCGTGACAAGTTGCCTAGCTGAGCCTGAACTTAAGAGGCAACGAACGTAGTACGTCAGTTAATCCACCCTCACGGCATCCCACTGGCGTGCCATACGCGTTTCTGAATCTCCCGTCTCGGTTTGGAAAAACACTTAAATCTCTGGCCACGTTTGGACACACACTTAAACCGCTTCTCTGGGGCACCCTTTCTGTAAATGAGTGCGAGTGCGTGCTACATAGGTTGTGCAGCCGCATTTCTTCAAATGTGCATGGTGAAACAACTAAAAGGTAGGTAATCAAAATGCGATATTCTGAACAAAACAAAAATGAGAGTGCTTAACGTGAAGAAAGTAAAAAAAAACTAATGAAAAGTTTGACAACTACGTGCGCTATAATAATAATTGTTGCAGTAAAACGTCACAATATAGTGATGAGCGATGCCGAAGTGGAGGGCTCAAAAACTTCTAGCACCTGGGATTGCTAAGAGGTGTCATTGCACGGCCGCACACCAAACTGGGGTATTCTGTGAAAAATAGACGTATAGAGCGTCAATTATGCTTTTACGTATATAAAAAATGAACTGTAAAACAGCACTTCTTCGTGAGATAAGGCCTAAAACTCACTGGCTATATGAATCTTGCCCACAGCTGGAGAGCGCCATTTTGGTCATTGTGTCTGTGACGTCCTATACTTCTAAGAGTGCAGTCGTCGTCTTCTGCTTAAATTTCAGTCCCTGCCCATTGCATAATTTTCGGGGGGAAGCTGCAGCTCCATGGTACGCGCAGCTGACCACGAAACGAAATCGCTGGCCAGAATACAGACGCTCGCTATGCAAGCGCTTTGTGAAGCCACGGCTCGTGAGTGCGCTAATGTTGTCGGGCTATCGAGCCGGTCGCGTGTTTACAAACATATCTAATAAATATTGGGTGCTCGACTAAATGGGCTCCAAATTCACAAGCTTGTTTGTGAACACCCAATGATTAACTGACATAATAAAGATTATAAGCGAAAATTTGTTGTCACGGCCCCTGTACGAGAACAATATATAGATAAGCAGACCTCAAGCATTTCGCCTTCTTTGAAATGCGGCCAGCGCGGCCAGGATTTTATCCCACGACATTCGGGCCAGCAGTCGAGCCCCTTAACCACGAGGCAACTGTGACGGGTTAACTACGCGTATTTAACCTGTATCAGATAATGCCCATAAGCTACTTTGTTGAGCCACTTTCCATAAAATACCTCAATAATTTCGGGTGAACGAAGCTGCGGTTGCTTTGGCAACAGCTCACACCCTGGCGGAGTATATACTCTCCCCGATCTAAAACAGCCATTTCTAATTTTCCTATGCGTTGAATTCATGCACCCGCCCAGCGCATCTTTCAATTCCTCCGTCTTCATGAACCAATATACACAATTTTGTGGGTTCCTGAATATTCTGGTCATTCCGGGAATACAATAGTCCATGAAAAAGCTCGAGCAATAGTCAGTGAAGTAGTGAACGGCCTGCCCCCTTTTCACAACGCCCAGGAATGCCTACTCACCTACAATAAAATTGCACTACATTACTGCAATTCCGCACATTATGTTGCTATCTCAAGGTGAGCAAAATGTTTGGTGCGGACTCCAAACGCGCTCTATGAAGTCCCAATTTACCAATTTTACAATTCACCAGCGTGAAATTTTGCCCCATTGTATACTATAGTCTGGGCTCCTGTCCACGAGCTGACTTCACTCATATACATCGAAATCGCTTTTGCAAGCCCCATCCCCCTTTGTGGGGCCTGAGTGACGGGAGCGTTGGGAGGCTGCTCTGTGCAGCTCATGACCGGAAGACCACCTACGGGTTGTGGGCTGGGCCACGGGAGTCGCTGACACACAAGAATTTCCGGCCACCTAGTGTGGCGGAGAGTCCATCGCCTTCTTCTTCCCTGACAACTTACCCCCCTCACTAGACCAATTCTTGGTGGCAGTAAAGTGTTATTTTCATCCTTTTTTGCTAAGAAGCAGTGGGTATTCAGCCTGTTTATTCAAATCGTTTTCCTGCGCTTCTAATATAACTCATTAAGCCGGAGTAGGAAGGGACGTGTACTGTAACGACGCTTGCTCATCTGTCCCAACTCAGCCTTTGTTCGTGGTGTCAGCCATGCTTCGGAATGGACGCCCAGAAAACAATGGGGAACGGAACCAACACGTGCCGCGAGTCACGTACAAGAGCCTGCCTGCCAGCCGAGCTCAATCTTTCCGCTATGGCTTGGACTTGGAATGGCGCCGCTAAATTTTCCTCTCGCTTTAAGAAGACAGACAGAAGCACGCTAGTTAATTCATCACCTCGTGTCATAATGTTATGATTTTGAAGAAGCTAACCACACTCAGGTAAACTAGAATCCTAATAACGAGTAAAATACTAGAAAATTTTTTAAGGAAAACCTCAAGATTATGCGAAGTTCATTTGATACAATCAAAGAACCTTGTTTAAAACTCTGCTGTGTTTATAATTCAGTTCAAAACTTTGTGTTAGGTCACCTGGCAAACTTGAAATCGGAGAAGCATAAGCAAATACAGGGAGATACTTTTATTAAAGTACCTGTCTTGCGGACTCTTCTGGACTGGGATGAAGGGAACGTGTTGATTTGATTGATATGTGGGGTTTAACGTCCCAAAACCACTATATGATTATGAGAGACGCCGTAGTGGAGGGCTCCGGAAATTTAGACCACCTGGGGTTCTTTAACGTGCACCCAAATCTGAGCACACGGGCCTACAACATTTCCGCCTCCATCGGAAATGCAGCCACCGCAGCCGGGATTCGAACCCGCGCCCTGCGGGTCAGCAGCCGAGTGCCTTAGCCACTAGACCACCGCGGCGGGGCGAAGGGAACGTGTGAAAAAGATGAAAACGTACGACAATAATAAGAAAATATAAACAAGAAACTGCCCGCGTAAGTTTGTTCAATGCGCCTGATGATGATGGTGATGATAAAGAAGAAGAAGAAGAAGAAGAAGAAGAAGAAGAAGAAGAAGAAGAAGAAGAAGAAGATGATGATGATGATGGATGATGATGATGATGATGATGATGATGATGATGATGATGATGATGATGATGATGATGTGTAGGGTTTCACGTTGATGATGATATGTAAGGTTTAATGAAAAATAGGGCACTGTAAAACTACATTAGGTATGACGTTGTGAAAGGGATTTGGAAAGGTGTCATGGTCCTGGGTTTGTCGTTCGGCAAAGCGCTTTTGTGCATGAAATTAGAGTTTCAAGCAAGATTGGAGGTTAAACAACGCGGCATAGGTGGACTTGCTTTGGGAGCACACGGGAATACCCCAAATTAAGGGGTGCATGGTGACATGATAGATATCGTTTGGGGGAAGGAAAGCTAGCAGCTAGATATAATTTGTCGATTTATTAATTGAAACGTGGGTTTAACGTCCTAAAACCACTATATGTATATGAGAGACGCCGTAGTGGAGGGATTCAAAAATTTTGACCCCTGGGGTTCTTTAACGTGCACCCAAGTCTGGGCGCATGGTCTTACAACATTTCCGCCTCCATCAGAAATGCAGCCGCCACAACCAGGATTCCATCCCACGACACGCCGGTCAGCAGTCAAGTACCTTAGCCACTATACCGCCGCGATGGGGGGATCACTGAGCGCCTGGCTATCCTATTAGCCACTTATGCAGTTTCGGAGCTCATACCATACCAACTATAGCCCAAACTGCCACACTTCTAAGTTACAAATAGGCACACATCAGGACTGTCAGAGTAACACGGTCAGCATTTAGTTGAAGATTAGAGGGAAATTATTCTGTTTTCCGTTTGGGGGTGGATGTCAAGCTTCTCGAGTCTATTGCATAGCGTCGCTGTGCGTGTGCTCAGCAGAAAATGCGGTACAAGCATGGCGAATGGTAAAAAACAACCTCAAGTGCTCCTCATGAGACACCCCTCCCCCCCCCTCTGGGCATAATAAGAAGCTCAGGGCACCTAACTCAGACCATTTTCTTTCTTCTTCGGCGTTTTGTTGAAATTTATAAGCGAAAATCGACATGCCAGGCCACTCAGTCATTATGCGTTTGTTTCATGCTTAGGCTGCCCAGGGTGTACAGCTTAATAAGTCAGCGTAATAATCAGCACGTAGCCATAACATGCGCCAACTGCAAGTTGCATGCTTTCTTCTAAGAATATTACCACAATTCTAATCAGCGAACAGAGTGCTTCTGAGGTTTCTGGGCCCTCTTTTGGCGTGTCCTAACTATATTGGTCTACAAAAAATCTTGCGACAAGCACACCTGTAAAAGTAGGCCTAACACAGCATCTAAAGAGCTTTGTTCTAAACGAGTGAGTGATCTACAGTAATGAATATAATGAGCAGTTCAAGCACTCAAGACAGTATATGGTTACATTTGACGTCAGATTGGCATCTCAGGTTACCAGCATGCATGTGTGAGTGAAATAGGGCAGGGGGGAGGGGGCCCTTTTTGGTAGTTGAGCCCCCCCTTTCGGGCAGGTCAACGAACTGAAAGCAGTTTCGCGATCTTTCTGTTTCTTTCTCGGCTTATTATCTTCCATTCATACTCTCATCTACTGTAGAGCCATCAAGCTCTTTATGAAGCGTGTGTTGCAGCCATGGACCTGGCTTGATGTGGTGTACTCGGCAACATCGAGGGGAGTCATGTTCGGAGAGGTGGTCAAGAGGCTGCACTGCTTCACAACCAAGGTGACGTCTAGTTACGCGTATAACAGGCAGCACACTGGGTCTACACAAAGCTTGTTCGTGCTTTATGGGTAAATAATTGCAAGTACCGGTGGGAATAAAAGTTATAAAGCAAAACGATCCCAGCTGAGAAATCAACATATACACACACGACAAGCTTGTGTATGTCTCACCCTGATTGTTGCGCGTCTTTTTTTGTATTGTATGTTTCAATTCAATATGTCATATCAACATTCGCACCTACTTGTCTGATTGCAATTAAAGTCTAGCAAACCTGCGTTGGACAGTAACGAAGTGCCATGGTGAAAATAACCATTCGTAGCTCTTATTTCCTTTCTGTTTCTTCAACGCCACCTTGCCTGCGTGAAGAAGTTTGTATCTGGAAGTCCGAGTTTTTGTCTGCACTACTCATGCCATTGTCCTAATCTCTAAGTAAATCATAAAATCAGTGAAAGTATCCCAACTTTCGGGTCTGTTTGTGACCTTTTTTGTTCTTTGAATCAAAAGTAAAGAAGTGGAACAACAGAAAAAAAATGCCACACAACTTATTAAAGCACCTCACCCTGACTTAACGCAGCGTCATTCGCTTTAAGTATACCTCACATTTCAGATAATTGCGGCATAGCTGAGCTGTCCTACGATAAGGCAGTGACAAAAAAGTAAGAGAAAAAACTAAACAAAGAAAGTTAATGAGAATTGAAGGACACAAACTTTTATTGTTCTACATTTTCAGAGTCAGTAAGGCGTATCAGATTGTTTGCGAGCATGAATAAAAATCGCTAAATCAAAGTTGCGCCGAAAGAAAAAAAATATGTGACAATTGTCAGGTGCGCGCTATTATACGAGCGCCACCATCAGGCAGGGATTGAGCAACAATCCCGCGAGAAGCGCCAACGTTACAAAGAAACAAATTATCTTGCTACCAGCAGACGCGACACCATGGTCTTTCATTTTTTTTTGCGCAATGCAGGTCATAGTTGAGCGTCAAAAAGCCGAGGCAGCCAGGCATTCAGCGGGGAATAACGAAGCCAAAGAAGGTGTTCTCGATATCGACGTTGGCGGTGGCAAGGCCTTGGTGGCGCCACATGACACTGCCAGTGCCCTCACCGAAACTGGTGCCGAGCGACCGGCATTCCTAGACCTGCTGTCCCACTACTACCGACAGGGCATCTTCAGTGTAGAAGATATGAGGCAGGAGGTTGACACCTTCATGTTCGCGGTGAGCGCATGCGCTGATTTCTACAAGGGTACTATAGAGACCAAGGGTCCAAGTGATGGATCACTTTTGTTCGCAATGCGTCCGAAAAGTGGTACAGGTTTTTCAAGCTATCCCTAGTAAATTAGCGGCCCGAATTTTTTAAAGTACAAACAGCACGGAAACGCACAAAACAGATGTCGCTAGGAGAAAAGCCATCATGAACAGGGAACCTAGATTTTGTTTCCTCTTGATTAGAGTACAACATCTTCCGCTTCTGCCGACCCCCCCTCACATGCCGCTGCCGCCTGCCACCATGTTTTTTCTAACCTCAAATGTTTACAGAGCGACACAGACGGATCTTCTTGGCACAAGTGAGTGGTTAACGCGCCCCGCCAGCCCCGCTTTCTCAGCTGGCTGTGTCTGCAACTATTCGGAGTGACCTGCTAGACCATGCATTTTTTGTGAGAGCGTGGTTCCCGGAAACGAGTGTTGCCAAATAAGGTTCGACATGAATGTTTATTTGTTTTTCGCTACTTAAAAGAAAAGAGGAAAATATTTAGGGGCTGTTGTCTTCAGCAGTTCATATGTTCATTTCTGTCGATGCGCTTATATCGATTAAAGTTTTTCTAAATATTCGCCTGAGAGATGACAACTGCATAGCCTACCACTTTTTGAACTAGTTAGCTGAAGCATCCACTGCACGCTGTGGCGGCGTCTTACAACGATGATGAAATGTCAGATTAGCAAAACAGCACACAAAGCATAACTGCAAGTGCAGAAAACGTCTCCAGTGCAACCGTAGCCTGCGATGCTGTTCCATTGTTGGCAATTGACACCCTGTCGTACTGTCTCGCTTGGACTCTACATAACAACAAACACAATTATAAAAAATGAACAAGCAAACAAAACGAAGAACCAATGCTGCGCTGCGCGTCTGCGTTAATTACTGCCGATCTCGCTGACTATCGTCGTCGTAACGCGCTGACATAACGTATGACCGATGATCGCGTGCTATAGTGTAAAATTTGTGATGCTGTAGCGGTAAGAAAGTGCTGTTGGCCGGCATTACTCTTCATTGATTTCTAACAGCGCCAAACCCTGTCTGAATTATGCACTTCAAACGAGCAGCGGTAGACAGTACAATATGGAGTGTATCGCTGTGCCTTGTAGGGCCTGACCTGAAGGGTCGTGGGCGCAGCGTGAACTGGTTTTGAAATAATGTTGTTAGTAGTAGTGCAACAGGCTATTAGACTCGGCATAGTCATTGAATATATATTGCATTCTTCACTATCCTACCTAAACGGTGAATGCGGTTTGGGACGTAGAACACCACATACGTTCAAAGTCAGGCTTGTTATGGCTATATAATAACAGTGAATGTGTCTTCCTTTATAGCTTTATACTCTTGTCCGTGAACGATGTTCCTGCTGCAACTCTACTGCTCGTTATTTAGTCACCGTATTTTTAAGACAAAGAGTACGTCGGTCAACAAGACTGTAAATGTTATCTCGTGCATTCAAAGTATTGTAAGGCAGGTTTATTTAAATATAAGTACGTGAGCGATTGTCGCTTTGTTCCACAAGTTCGACGCGGAATATTTTGAAACCCATACCCTGCTCTCGCTGGTTCTACATAATTATGCTTTGCAAACGCACAACTACAACGTTTGTCAAAGGGCACACGGGCAATTCATATAATGTGTAAAAATTTTCCGTGAAACTGCTTTAAAGTTATCACACTTTTGAAACTATTTTTTAAGGCTCTGTTAACTAAGTGCCTCATACCCACATTCTCTGAATATCGTTTCTATTTTCATATATATGTAAATCAAAGTCCTTACAAATATTTCATGATGCCTTATGGCTTTGCTGTAGGTTTATTTAGGGCGTGCTTCATTCAAAAATTGTTATGTTACTTGGGACACAACATTGAAAAAAACGATGACATATAAGATTTATTGCTGGAGATGCCAGGTTTGGCCGGAAAGTGTAAGAGAAGGAGTACCCTCCGCCGAAGTTCGCTTGGACGCAGCTACCTAAAATTAGACAAATCTAAAATAAATAAATACATAAATACTTAAATGAAGTTCATCAAAACCCTTTTCGTAAGAAACGTGCCGAGAAACAACTTTAGGTTCCAGCGTACTCGGCTGCTGACCAAAGGTCGCGGGTTTGATCCATGCCGCGGCAGTCGCCTTTCAATGGAGGTGAAATGGTAGAAGCCCGTGTACTGTGTGATGTCAACGCATGCTTAAAAACACCAGATGGTCAAAATTTCCGGAGCCCTACACTACACGGCATCTCTCAAAATCGTGTGAGTTTGGGACGTAGAACACCACATACTGTTATTATAAAATTTAGGCTCAAGCGGTGGCGCAACCGTGAAAAAAAAAAGAAAGGAAATATTAAAAGATAATGATGGCGTTATACAAGAAAAAAACGTACACAATATGGGAATAAAAAGTGAAGCCGTTAGAACATGGCATATTACTATAGGCAACAGAAATATCAATTAACAATAATGCAAACGTTTTTTTACAGTCAATAATGCGCAAGTTAGGCCGAAAATACAAAAAAGAAATATGGACTTCAATAATGTGTGAAACTACTTCATAACACACGAGAGCTCAGAAAAATTGGTTGGACTGTGAGAAATAC
Source organism: Rhipicephalus annulatus (assembly GCA_013436015.1). Classification (NCBI taxonomy): domain Eukaryota; kingdom Metazoa; phylum Arthropoda; class Arachnida; order Ixodida; family Ixodidae; genus Rhipicephalus; species Rhipicephalus annulatus. The sequence continues at coordinate 746,469 of WOVY01002200.1, read as the reverse complement.
TCAGATTAAGGTAACATGCAACAAAAAGAACACAAGCAATATTGAAAAGAAAGGTAGAAACAAGATATGAATTGCAATATTATGCATAATTTTAAAATCAATCAATCTGAGCAGCTCAAGGACATTATAGATGTGATGCTGGGAGGTTTGAAAACATATTTCTTGAGCTCTTCAGGGTGTCGTTTATGACAAATCATTCGAAATGGCTATGATTTCATGGTACTAGAAGAACACCGTTAGTCGTTTTCGTGAAGCTTTGACTATTAGTTTTTTTTTCTGGGGCCACTCTATGGCTTTACCATTCAAATTAAATAAGACATTCCATTGAAGTCGGGGAACAGAAATTACAGTGTAAGGAGGAGGAGGAGGATGGAAGGAGGAAGGACAGGGAGGTTAGCTAGTTCTCAGACCGGCTGGCTACTCTGTGATGGAGAAGGGGGTAAGGGGAGTAAAAGATGAGAGAAAAGAGAGTTGAAGGAAATAAAAAAAAAGATAAGGACAGCAGTACGATCCACGACGCTGTTTACAGTCTGGCTCTAATACCAAGAAGCGCAACAACGCTCCTAATGCCTTGCGTGCCGAGGACGGTCTCGGCCAGTGTCCTAATACCCTTTCTTCTGACAATTGGCGATTGTCTAGTCTATCTAAAACTTTAGACAGTTCTTTTCTTGGCACACTGAAGCGAGGGCACTTGCAGAAAAGATGGGAAAATGTCTCCGTGCAGCCACAGTTGTCGCATGTCAGGCTTCTGGCCATTCCGATTCGAAACGAATAAGCATTGGTAAAGGCCACCCCAATCCACAGACGGCACAAAAGAGTCTCCTCAGCTCTGGTTATTCCTGATGGAAGACGAAGCTGTAGGTGTGGGTCCAATTTATGGAGGCGGACGTTGGTGAATGCCGGTAGATTCCACTAAGCGAGTGTCAGTTCTCGTGCAAGTGATTGAAACCTTGTAGCGACGTCCGTTCTTGATAATTGTATAGCTGCATAAGAGGCATTATCATGAGCAGATCGGGTTGCTTCATCTGCACGGTCGCTTCCATCAATGCTGCAGTGTCCCGGTGTCCATTATTACGCTATGTCATGTTGTTTCTCTATAGTCCGGTGATGAAGCAGTCTTATTTCAGCTACTAACTGTTCATTTGGTCCATGACGACATGGCAAGGCAATGCCCTGTAGGGCTGCCTTGCCATATTCAGTAATTCAGGCGAAATAAGTTTGCTTGCTGCATTCCGAAAAATGAAAGAAATCCTATTGCATGGTGCTAGTGTCATAAGATGTCTTGAGGTCATCGACATATGGAATGAAAGAATTATGGCATGGAAGGAACGTTACCCATATAAATTGTTCCCAATCAAAGCTTCTACGGATGTGATGGGTTTATTTACACGGGAAAGCCAGCGCTCAACCAACACTTCCAAATAGCCACCGCTCGAGAGCATCCTCACACATGAAGTGTAAAATTTCTTCAAATGCATGGGGTTCTTGATTTAGTCTGCAAAGAGAGCTGATAGAACAAAGACTCCCCATTGCGGCGTGATAAATGCGGGTAGAAAATTGTCAAGTTTTACCAATCACTGAGGTCATTCATCTCACAAACGTTAAATTACACAACGATACAGATTAAAAGAATAGAAGAAATATATCGTGTTTGTTTTTTCATAATTTAAGCGCATTACTTTAGCCTTAGCAGAAATTCATACAAGATAACTATTTTTGCTTCATTCAGAAAAATGAAACAAATCTTATTGCACGGCACTAATGTCAATAAATGTCTTGTGGTCATCGACATATGGAAATAAAGAATTTTCCTCTGGAAGGAATGCTCCCTACATAAACTGTCCAAAAAAGCTTACTTAATGCTGGATGTCGAAGAACCCCACTATTCTCCTTGTACGACGAGGACCTTTGATAATTTACGGTAACCCAACATTGTCTACCAAGAAGACAACTGTGGAAGAGACTGACAACTGAAGTTTAAGCGTGAAGGTGCTTGAGGTTAACCATAAGCAGTGAGTGCATGACTACGTCAAAGGCCTCGCTTAGGTCACAGTTCATGGTGTCAGCATGCTTGCTGGGAAGCTTAGTCAGGTTCGTGATAGCTGAGCGATCATAGAGAAATTCATATTGATTCGCAATCAAGGAGCTGTTCACACTAAAAGACAGTAGGTAGTAAAGAGCAAGCATGCACAAAGAAAAGAACAAAGAAAAAAAATTTGGTTATAATCAGAGATATCAAATCTGCACTCAGACATGAACACTACCAAAACACTAGTTTTCCACTTGTGAAAGAGGGTATATTAGTCAAAAATGTTATTAAATTTTGATGTGAACACGGTGACATATATACTGCCCTAAAGTTTGGATAATATTGTAGGTTGTTAAATGTTCATACTAGATTGTATATTACTACTGTTATCACTGGCAATTATTACCTTACATTCAACACATAAAAAAGAAGCAAGAGACTCATATCTTTGTTATTCCGTAAGCTGTTCCTAAAATTAATTTATTGCGACCATGAATATAAGCTTTTGTCATCGCCAGTAGGAACCACCCCGCTTTATTTTCTACTTGAAAAAGTCGACGAAAACATACAATGCACATGGCAAGACTTACTTTACACAAGAAATAAACGTTTTTCGCTCTTAATAATTAACCTCCATTTCAGGGTCACGACACATCGGCTCAGACGCTTACGTGGACTCTGTTCGCGCTCGCCATCAACCCTGGAGTTCAGCGAAAGGTACATGCGGAGCTCGACAGTGTGTTCGGGAAGCGGGCAGCTGGAGACATCACGAAAAGCCACGTTACCAAACTTACGTACTTGGACCGTGTGTTGAAGGTGCGTAGAATCATCATCGATCAGTGACGTATTCAGCACGAGGTTTGAAAACAAAAGTGAAGGCACCTTCTTTGTTACACTTCAAGGATAGCGATTAACTTATTTGTTCCACAGAAAGGATAACGGGAGAACTGCTGAAAAAAAAAACAGATGGAAACTGTGAATTTTCGCGCATTTTGTTTACTTTTCGTGATTTCTACAGTATGGAGTAAGAAGAAGTGGTACTGCTAGTACAAAAGCGTCTTTAGTGAAACAAGACGAACACCTCGTAGCTGTCGTTCCCACTAATACTTACTTGGTGAGACACCGAGGATGGCTCAGAGTAGGAAATACACCTCGGTATCGAATCATTACAACGACATTATACGAATTTCGACCTGCGGTGCCACAAAAGAAGCCCTCGCCATCAGTGAATTCGAACACAGAGAAAACTTTCTCTGTGTTCGAATATTTGTCACGGGGCAAGATACATCCCTCATATCATAATCAACAGAATAATCCAATGAAATATAGAGAGATAGAAAAATTGCTTGAGAATCTAAAGCAACGTATTTGGTATAATATATTTGCTGTACACAAACACATTATCACATGGGTGTAGAAGTTTGATCACAAAGCTAAATTACTGGTACCGAACTTATAGACAGCAAATTACGCATCAGTTTCAGGTTCACCGGCATGACCTTGAAAGTGGAATATAGTCATGCGCAGACACTTCAGCTGCTTATCCACGAGACGCAAACATTATGTGCATTTTAAACAATAGAATCGTACTACGGAATCAGGCTTCAAGATTGAAGCCAAACTGAAGGTTGCTGCGTACCTGTCCTGCCCCAGAGAGATAATACATCTCTTTCTGTTGAACGCAGCGTTCAGACAGCGGGTGTGGGGTGTTGGCGTGCTTTCTCCCTGTATACTTTTGACCAAATGATGACCGATCACGAATCACGGGCAATGGGAAAAACTGTCTGTTCCTAACGCTATCATCAGCTGTTTTCTTTCGGAGACATGCGTTCGCAAAGTTCACAATCAAATATACAACTCTGCATTGTGGCTTTTTATGTACGCTGATTACACAGTAATACGAGTAAACTCATGAAATAATAAATGACCGAGCGATAAATATTCATGGAGGCACCATTTCTACAATGCTAGTCTCTTTAGTTGTTGGAGTTTGCAGATCTATCAAAATACAAGTTTCCAATTTGTGTACGATCTCCTTTAGTCTAGACGTTGGCCCCAGCTATATTCACCTGCAGCTTATCCTGCCTCCTTTGAATGACTGTCCATGAAACGGAGTGTCGCACTTCATGCAGCTATTGCAGCAAAAGATGTAAAAAAAACCGTGTCTGTACTTTTGTATCGGCACTGCGTAGGAAAAATGGTCCACACAGTAGCCCATAGCTGGACTTATAACGTTACGTGCTTTCAACGCTCGCGTATTTAGGTATTATGGCAGTGCGATAAGCTCATATGCAATATTTTGCAAATGAATGAATTTTTTTTATTCAAGCTCGCATTTGACTAAACTGAACAACGCTGCAAATTCGTTCATTGCGCAGGTGCGGGCCAGAATCAAGCACAAGGAAGATGAAGATTATAGCTGATGATGACTGTATAAACAAGAATAATGGAGCACACTAACGTTATTTAGATTCTGAAGGATAATTTTCAATTTCTTGTACTGGGGAAAACCGATGTAGTCTGTTTCTAGTGTTTATGCAGAAAGTAAAAAAAACCTATCGCTCCGGTGCATAATTTTTCTGAGCAAAAGCACAAAGGCCCCTTCTACAAATCACTTCACAATTGATAATAATGTCGCCATATACAGCGCAAGAATTTATCATGTTTTCACTCAGACAAAGCAATATATCTAGCGAGGGAACCATGTTTGTATTTCCGTAAAGCTTCACTCGGTGTTACGCAATATTTTGACGTTTAACCGCGTTTTACCAAAGGAATGACCAAGTGCGAAATATTTGATGAAACTGGGAACTTCGTAAAATTTAGACAAAAATTTTCGTTCCTTCGATTTTTAAAACATTTACGTAGCGACATCCAAAAGCTAACGCAACATGCTACCACAGTATTATTGTTGCCGTCGGCTCATGCCTGCGCAAATGCAAAACGCTGTGGAAGCTGACTGACGGAGGTGTTCCCAGACATCGAGTGCCTGTCTTATATATGAAGGGAGAGGGGAGGCTACACGTATGACTGGTGCAAGCTTGGTAATGGTAACATGACGCTATAGCAGGCTACCTATAAGCAAATAAATGGCCAATGAATGTGGCAAGATAAATGCAAGGGGTATGATCACTGATATGTATCGCACAAACCATAAAATAACGAAGGCAACCACAGCCAGACCCTGTGACATTCAGTACGTGAAAGCACTACCGACTGCCGAATCTATTATTGCTCGCCTGTGTTTCGCATGCAGCCTCGTCAAAATAAAGGTGGGGCTGTGAATAGGGGGCCGACAATTTTTACTCTGCTATAGTGTTATAACACGCGCTGGGGAGCGAGACCACTCTGTCCCTAAATTTTAAGAAAATTACTACTCGTTTACTCAATTATTTCAAAAAACCTTCTTCAAATCGGGTTTGGCGGCTAATTTTTTCCGTTAATTCGGGCTGAGAACAGCGTTGAAACCTATGGGGGTCCAGCTGGAAAGGAAAATTTATATGTTATGTCAGCAACTTCGTACAATACGGTTTCGTATATGGAGTTTAACTGTACCTGCATCCTTTAAAAGGCACTTTTAATGTCAAGGCGTTATTTTGTATTAGTATATGGTAACATTGCGGTATGCTCTTTGCCCTACATACCAGGGAGAAAAGTAGTTAGCGCCTTACGTATACGCCAGCACTTTTGGTCATGGATATGAAAGCAAGAAAGAGAAAGAGAGAGAGAGAGATAAATAGAGAGGAAAGGCCGGGAGGTTAACCAAGCTTGGCTCGGTTGGCTACCCTACACTTGGGGTGGGGGAAAAGGGGAATAATAGAACGAAAAGAGACAGAAAAGAAGAGGAGTAAGAAAGAGAAGCATAAATAGTCAGCTCGAAACTACACAGCACGGCCTCGCACAGTTCTTTCACAAGAGGTCGTGAAGTTTGGTGTTCCTTAAAAAGTACAAGAGGGCTTTCGTGGCATTGCGCGTATGGGAAGCCGTCGGCAAGAAAAAAAGGCACATATGAGTACAACATGAATAGGAGAGTGATGCGGCTGTCACACGTGTGGTTATTTTCATAGCCATGCATAGTATAATAGATACGGTCCCATTTGAGACATTGCACAATTGCAATATTGCAATTGATTGTGCGAAAATCAAGCACCATACCCAGTATACGCCGGGGTGGGCTTAGATCAGCATGCACGCAGTTGTGAATCAAATTATTTGTACAAGGTAACATCAATAAAAATTCTTTACAATTAGAGCCCCACGCAAGCTTTATATTCGGTAATAGTTTCAATTTCCTAAGGTAGTCTTATACTAATATTCGTATTCTATTCTATTCGGATACTTTATCTTTCTAGCGGACTTTGACCGAACCATTCACAGCATGTGTTTTAATATCGAAGCTGTAAGTTGTCTATGTAAAATTACGTAATAAAAAGTCTGGAATGGAGTGATATACAGGCTCTTCGAATACTTTATCTTTTTAGCGGACTTTGACCGAACCATTCACAGCATGTGTTTTGATATCAAAGTTATAGGTTGTCTATGTAAAATACGTGATAAAAAGTCTGAAATAGAGTGATTTACAGGCTCAATTTCGGCATACAGAATGAAAATCTAGGACAAAAATTACCTGCCTAAACCAATGCTTCAATGTTTTAGTGTAAGGTTTTCTGCCATTGCTTGTTTCTTGCTTCTGCATGTATCGAGATCTTCGCTTTCTTCTTTCCAGGAAACCATGCGTATTTTCACCATCGTGCCTTGGGTCGGAAGATCGCTGACTGAGCCGTTAAAAATCGGTACCTCTATACCACATTTTCTTCTTTCCTCCTTATCTCCCTATCTCTGTGTAAAGTAACTGGTTAACAACTGCAGCTTAAATACGTTGTCCTCAACGCATTGCTCACATATATTACAATTTCGCCGTACAATTGTGGAGCACACGTGCAACAGTTATTTTGCTAGATTTCGTACCACCTGCACGAATATTCAATACTGCACCAAGAGCAGGCCCTATTTAAGCATCTCCCTTTGCATGGTCTGTGTAGGATTTTTCTACCTCTCCTGCTGAAACCTTCTTTTTCTGTCCATAGGAAACTATACGATTCCTGAAGGGTGCACATGTTACGTGTTCGCTTACGGCATTCACCGCGACCCCGCCCACTACACGGACCCTGAGGTGTTCGACCCAGACCGTTTCCTGCCCGAAAACTGCAGCCAAAACCACCCCTTCGCTTTTGTGCCTTTTTCGGCTGGCCCTCGAAACTGTATCGGTGAGTGAAGAATTGTAGCCCACCATTTCGGAGTATACTAAAAGAAAGCCATAAAACCAGAGTGCTACGTGTACACCTTAAAGGGGTACTGACTCATAATTTTGGGGCCGAGATAGCCGTGGGGTCAATTCTCATGAACCTTCGTATTTCATCTGCTAGATATCAACAGCGAATGTAGCTTGGAAGGTATTTTAAATAATTTTGAAGTTTGCGTGAGCGACCGACTCCATAGCGCTTTAGACACCCGCGGAGGTGACCCCGAGGTGACCCCCTATTTCCATCACGTCACTACGCTGTGGTCAACAAAACAAGTTATGATGACGTCATAGCCGCCATTTTTCTTTTGCCGCGTTAGTTCCCGAAGTTTAGATTTCTCGGTGGCTGGTTGCGAATGCGCAACCGTGGCGCACGCTTAGAAAGTTTTGTGTTTTGCGAAATTTTAGTGCAGTTTCCTATTCAAAAGTAATTCTTGATGTCGATCGTGTGGAAGTGTGCCACAGTTCGGTGTGCTGACGTGGTCAAGAGTTGCACAAGCTAGGCGGCGACCGTTGCACCCAGTTTTTAGAACTCTCTCAAACCGAAACTGAAACTGATCGATAATGAGGGGCCTATAATTGTTTATCTATCGTGTGCTACAGCAAACAATGTGTCGCGTAATGACTAACAGCCCTACAGCAACGCATTGCTGCAGAAAAATTGAGGGCCAAAATTTTTTTGTCAATACCCTTTATGTCAAATTGGCTCCAGAACCTGCACTCTTTACAACAAAACGCCTATATTATAAGACATGTCTACCGTAGGCCTTCATGTACCATTTTTCCCTACCCAAGTGGCACTGAATACATCAGGTGCAAGTTAGACATATAACTTACCCCTACACATATACCTACACTTATGTACATATGTGATCTGTGAAGCATCCGCACGCTATTCTACTCCATGCATGAACATAAATAGTTCAAATTTAGGCTGCCTATTCCGCATAAGCATATTCATGTGTTTTCCGAAATACTACTACAACTACTACTGCTAATAATAATAATGATAATAATAATAATAATAATAACTCGGGTTGTACGCCCCAAAACTACGATATTATTATGATATACGCTGTAGTGAAGGCCTCCAGAAATTGGGACGATCTGGTGCTCTTCAACGTCGAATGGCATCACACAGAACACAGGCCTCTGCTATTTCGCCTCGATCGAAATGCGACTATGGTGGCCGGGGAGAAAACTCGCAGCCTTCGAGTCAGCGGCCAAGCACTCTTACTGCTACAACACCACAACGGGACATTTCCTTATAAAAATGCGGCCGGTAGGTAGGGGTTTACAATTAGGTTGTTTTGCGATGTATATATATATATATATATATATATATATATATATATATATATATATATATATTTATATATATATATATACATATATATATATATATATAAACAGTCATGTACATTGTCTGTGAGTGGTCACAACGTGGTTTATTTCGACGTTTGAAGGCGGCCGAAACGTCAAAATAAACCACGTTGCGACCGCTCACAAAGGATCTACTTGACTACTTGTAACGCTACGGCCACTCAACCACCATGCCTGCCTATATATATATATAATGAGATCTAACAGACAGTAATGCCAAGGAATGTACAGGGGAAGTTATTATTAGAACCAATGGAATGTAAATAAGAAGAAAGAAAAGTGGATGAAAAAATGACCAGCCGTGGGCAGGAATCGAACCTACGACCTTCGAATAACGCTTTCGATGCTCTAACCACTGAGCTACCAAGTCGGCTTTCCCTCCATCCACTTTTTTGGGTTATTCGAAGGTCGTAGGTTCGATTCCTGCCCACGGCTGGTCATTTTTTCATCCACTTTTCTTTCTTCTTATTTACATTCCATTGGTTCTAATAATAACTTCCCCTCTACATTCCTTGGCATTACTGTCTGTTAGATCTCATTATTATTGTGTTACAACACGGAAAAACGAGCCCTTAGGTATACACTTCTTTCCCTTGTTATATATATATATATATATATATATATATATATATTGAGTGTCAGTGAATCCAGTACGTACAAGCAAAGAAGCTTGTACACGTGGCGAGAAAGCAAGCAATATAAATTTACGTTACTGCCATGGCATGGTCTTCATCAGAAATCATCTGAAATTCTTTGGCGAGGGCCGTGCGACAGCTGAAACGTAAATCCTTAAAGAAATTAAGGAATTGCTTGCTTTCTCTTACATGTACCAGGTTTATATATATATATATATATATATATATATATATATAGATTAAATAGATGATCAGAGTTTCTTCCGGCTACCGTAATAAAAGTTATAAACTTCGAGAATAGTGCAGTATAGGAAACAAAACAATAAAATATTTATTTATTCCTAACAGTTTCGGCTGGTGGACCAGCCTTCTTCGGAGGATGTAAGTCCTCCGAAGAAGGCTGGTCCACCAGTCGAAACATCCTCCGAAGAAGGCTGGTCCACCAGCCGAAACTGTTAGGAATAAATAAATATTTTATTGTTTCGTTTCCTATACTGCACTATTCTCGAAGTTTATAACTATATATATATATATATATATATATATATATATACACGTCACCTCACTCAGAGGTCCTGGCAAACGTTATCGGCCGTCGTACATCAACAGCCAGGGCTCTTGATAAAACACATCGGTAAAAGTAGTTCTCGAAAAAAACTGCACACGCACTTCTTTCTTTCGCGATCACTCCCAAAAGCCATTTACTTCACCCACTACAACTTGTGGGATTAGTTCCCCGTTCTCAAAACAGGGCATCCCCTGTATGCTCAAAGAAGCGTGCAAGAAAACCGAAATAGGAATCAGGCAGCTTAGACGACACGAAAGTACAAGAATGGTAGAATATTCCGCATGCTCAGTCAACGAAGGAGGAGGCGTTGTGACAAACACAAATAAAATACAAAGAAACAAATGCACAGCTTACGACAATATGGACACACTAAATAAGGCTTCATGTGCCCGACATTAACAATATATAGTGGAGCTCGGTTGTTTTCGTTGCATTCATGTTGACAATGCAGGGTCCGCAACCACTTCCTAGGTTTAGTTACTCACGTGACTTAGCACAATACAGTTCTTGCCGTTTCAGTATATCTACTGAGAGCCGGTTTTTTTTTAAGCGATGTCTTCCAATAACTCATCTGCAGCGTCCGTTTGCAGTGTCCATTTTACTTTTCGCTTAAAGTTCGTTGTCGCCATATCACCCGCTCTGCCAACTGCACTCTAAGCCAAAAGAGAGCAACGAGGATATAGGGGTTCCTACTTTCAGGCAGCAACTGCATTGCCACTCCCATTAATCTTCTAAAAGGAGTAACTGCAGGGGGACCACAGCGGTGGGGTGAAACATACAATTACAATGGTTTCCGTTTAGTATGCCCCTTCATGAACACAATTTGTTGCTAGAAATGAAATACACGGAAATATATACTGATACGTCTTTTAAATATATATAATCCCCGTGATTTCACATTATACGCCTTCATGTACGACAATCAGTCTAGAGAAGATTTGTACAGGAAAATATATACCCAAAATGTTTTCAAATGTATAATATCACAGTGGTTTCAGTTTTATATTCCTGGACGTATAACCATTGGTTACGAGAAAGGATGTGCATGCAAACATATACAGGTTTTTGCCCATATGAATTTAGCGAATTACGAGAAACCAATACAATGATCAGAAACAGAATAAGCTAAAAATGAACACGAAACTGACTCAGCACACAAGAAAACTAAAGAAAGAGGTAGTGCATAATTATGGCTAATGAAACAGCTGGGTCATTTTATGCCAAATGTCCCAGCCATTTTAGCAACCATTTCAAATATATTCAAAAAATTGTGCTGCATTGAAAAGAGTGAACTTCTAAACTTTTTAGGATAGGAAAAAAATTTGGTCACGTGGCTGCCTTCTGAACTTCATGGAATGCCTTCTAGGTGTTGTTTGTCGAAGATGTCTTATCAAAAGTACCACTCCTTTTTTCTGTACCAAACTCGGTCTACATGTTAAGAAGTAAAAGTGTTTAATTTGGGGGAGTTGGTTCATCATGGTTGCGTTCCAGTCACAGAACGACAACTTCAGGAAATTAAAAAAAAGAGAGCAAATAGCGCTGTCTTCTATTGAAGGTGCTACGAACGCTTTTATACCGAGTACAAGAGCAGTGCTCATGCGCGACGACACATGTGTGACCACGACAGAATAATGTTAACTGAGAAAAGAATACTCTCTCTCGGAAAGGATATGTGAAGGTGTGCTTATGCATTGATCCTTGAACCTTCCTGATAAAATATGCTTCTAAAATCTCTCTCTTATTTTTTGTTCTTGTTTTTTTCTTCAAAAACCGTGTTTTTTGAAACACAGGACTGCACTTACATTCTTTACAGTGTACGGCCGTGAGACTACTACCATAGTCATTCCTACATAGACCACCGTTATGTCGTACTCTTGAAGGCGGAGGCTCCAGTGGGCGAGGCGGCCTGATGAATCCCTTAGATTGGCAAGCCAACAGAGTAAATGCGCCAGCACTGGAGCTGTCTGCAGTCGATTGCGTAGCTCTACGAAGGCTCGTTGTTGTTCTTCCGTCTATGGGAAGGACACATCTGGCCCTGTCAGTCTTGTAAGAGGTTCCGCAATTTTCGAAAATCCTTCGACAAAACGGTGGTAGTAGGCACAGAGTCCAAGGCATCGCTGAACAGCCTTCTTGTCTCCGGGACGAGGGAAATTGGCTACGGCAACCAACTTGTCCGGGTCTGGTCTAACACCCCCCGGGCTCACCACATGGCCAAGAAACTTCAGTTCGTGATAGCCAAAGTAATAATTTTCGGGCTTGATGAAAGGCGTCAATATGATTGTGGTATTTTCTTCATTTGGGTATTGCAGGTAGCATGCCGGAACAGGCAATCATACGAGTAAATATCTTGTAACAAGTAAACAGTAAAGCATTATTCAAAAACGAGAGCGTCCTTAGTGAGACGGATAAATATTCATCTCTGATCTTTTCATGCCAAATGTCCCAGACATTAAGCTGGATGTCCTCCAATTGCATAAGTAAAAATATGTGGCTTTTCATATCTGTGCACTGCTTATCGGCGTGCCTGACGCGGGCTCCTATGTGAGAGACACCAACTCAATGTCTGGATCAAGTAATATGGCGGACCATCGTAGTGGTTAGAGGTGTAGTCGCTAGAGCATCCGCCTTGCATGCAGAAGGTCCGTGGTTTGAATCTCACTACCGCACAGTTCCCGACCGGATAAAAAAGTCCGCGTGGTGAATGAACTGCATTAAGAGGCCTGGGGTGCGGCCTCACCGGTGACCACCGCCGGTAACGCACTCCCTCACCAGAGAAAGATTGGCCACCCTGGTGCAGTATCTGGCCACTACCTCCCACATGCATACGTCAATTTACAAACGGCTCTTAGTCCCCAGCAGCTGCGATGCAACTGACCACGGTGGTGGTTCGATTTGCAATGCAGCAGAGGGTGCTAAGAATCTCTAGATTCGGACAGGCCGCCATTGAAACCTTAACTAGGCAACGTTTAACGCTAGAACCTTATCTAGTGAGGCTAGTATAGCTGTACTATTCGAGGAGCAAGAGGGTATTAAATGGGATATAATAGGGCTCAGTGAGGTTAGGAGGACAGATGAGGCCTATATAGTGCTACAGAATGGGCACGTTTTTTGCTATCGAGGCTTCGCTGACAGAAGAGAACTGGGAGAGGGGTTCCTAATTCACAGAGACATGGATGGCAAGATAGAGGAATCTTATAGCATTAATGAAATTATAGTAGGTATCGTAATTAAACTCAATAAGAGATACAAGATGAAGGTGGTACAGGCTTACGTGCCTACATCCAAGCCGTGATGACGCTTCAGTTGAAAGCTTCTATGAAGACGTGGAATCGGCAATGAGTAAGGTAAAACCACAGTATACTACACTGACGGGAGATTCTAATGCAAAGGTAAGGAAGAAGCAGGCTAGAGACCAGGCAGTAGGAGATTATGGCATCGGTACTAGAACTGCCAGAGGAGAGCTACTAGTAGAATTCGCAGACTGCAAATATTTACGGATTTTGAGTGCATTCGACTGAAAACGTGGAAACCGTAAGTGGACATGGAGGAGCCCTAATGGCAAAAACAAGAATGAAATAAAGTTGAAATGATTGCACACACAGGCATCGCGCAGGATATGGAAGTGGTTGGCAAGGTACGATGCAGTGACCATAGAATAGTACGGTCTCGAATTCGCTTAGACTTGAAGAAGGAGTGACAGAAACTGATACACAAGGGTCCAATCAATGATCTAGCTCTGAGAGGGAAAGTACAGTATTGAGAGTCTTGCTTCAGAACAGGTACTCAGCTCTTATTGAGGAAATAAACCTTAGCGTAGATACAATGAATGATAATCTCACGAGTATCATTACGGAGTGTGCATTGGAAGTTGGAAGCACGGCAGTTAGACAGCACACTGGCAAGCTTTCCCAGGAAACGAAAAATCTCATCAAAAAGCGTCAAAGCATGAAAGTCTCAAGTACAACAGACAAAATAGAACTGGCAGAGCTTTCGAAGTTTATTAATGAGCGTAAGGTATTCGATGTAAGAAGGTATAACATGGAGTGAACTGAACACGCTCTTAAAAACGGAGCAAGCGTCAAAACAGTGAAGAGGAAACTTGGGATAGGCAAAAATCGGATGTACGCACTAAGGGACAAAGAAGGCAAAATAACTACCAATATGGACAGGATAGTTAAAATAGCGGAGGAGTTTTACAGAGATCTGTACAGTAGCCGGGACAACCACAACCTTAATACTTTAGGAACTAGCAGTAACCCAGATGACACCCCGCAAGTAATGATAGAAGAAGTCAGAAAAGCCTTGGAGAGCACGCAAAGAGGCAAAGCTTCTGGTGAGGATCAGGTAACATCAGATCTGCTGAAAGATGGAGGAAAGATTGTGTTAGAAAAACAAGCCAACCTGTTTACGAGGTGTTTCCTGACGGGAAGAGTACCAGAGTCTTGGAAGAATGCTAACATCATCTTAATACATAAGAAAGGAGATGACAAGGAGTTGAAGAATTACAGGCAATCAGCTTGCTCTCCGTAGCATACAAGCTATATACAAAGTTAATTGCTAACAGAGTTAAGAAAACATTAAGATTCAATCAACCAAAGGAAAAAGCAGGATTTCGAACAGGCTACTCAACAATCGACCACATTCATGCTATCAATCACGTAATAGAGAAATGTTCAGAATATAGCCAACCACTACACATAGCCATCATAGATTACGAGAAGGCGTTTGATTCAGTAAAAATGCCGGCAGTCATGCTGACACTGCGGAATCAAGGCGTCGATGAAGTATATATAAACAAGCTAGAAGAAATCAACAGGGGATCAACTGCTACCATAGTGCTTCTTAAAGAGAGTACACGGAATACCAATCAAAAAGTGTGTAAGGCAGGGGGACAAAATCTCCCCAATGCTATTTACCGCTTGCTTACAGGAGGTTTCAGAGGCCTAGAATGGGGACCGTTAGGGAAAAGAGTTAATGGTGAGTACTTTAGTAACCTGCGCTTCGCCGATGACATTGCATTGCTGAGTAACTCAAGGGATGAATTGCAACTCATAATTACGTAGTTAGACAAGGAGAACAGAAAGGTTGGTCCTAAAATTAATCTGCAGAAAACGAAAGTGTTGTAAAAGAACGTCGTGAGAGAGCAAAGCTTCAAGATAGGTAATAGTGCACTTCAAGTTGTTAAAGCCTATGTCTACTTAGGGCAGGTAATAACCGCAGAGCCAAATCACGAGATTGAAGTAAATAGAAGAATAACAATAGGGTGGAGCACATTTGGCAAGCACTCTCAAATTATGACAGGTAGATTGCCACTATTCCTCCAGAGGAAGGTATATAACACCTGTATCTTGCCAGTACTTAGCTACGGAGCAGAAACCTGGAGACTTACAACGAGGGTTCAGCTTAAATTGAGGACGACGCAGCGAGGAATGTAAAGAAAAATGGTAGGTGTAACCTTAATACACAAGATTAGAGCAGAGTGGATTAGGAGACAAACGGGGGTTAAGGATATCATAGTTGGAATAAAGGAGAGGAAATGGACATGGGCCGGGCATGTAGCACGTATACAGAATAACCGCTGTTCATTAAGGGTAAATAACTGAATTCCCAGAGAAAGCAAGTGGGTTAGGAGGAGACAGAAGGTTAGGTAGGCAGATGAGATTAAGAAGTTTGCGGGTGTAAATTGGCAGCAGCAGGGACAGAACTGAGTTTACTGGTGGAACATGGGAGAGGCTTTTGTCCTGCAGTGGACGTAGTCAGGCTGATGATGATGATGATGATGATGATGATGATGATGATGAAATCTTTTCTCGTGACGAATGGTGCAAGATTGACTATTCCTGTTGCTGTTTAGTACACACGCTTTTGGAAGCTTGCAAGGGGCGAAAAACAACAATCAATATCCTATCTGGTGACTATTTTCATCAAATCGTTAGACACTATATGTACCTACAGTATAACATTCAAAGGTCTTTGGTCATTCTGTTTCTATTTTCGTACTATTATTTTTAATTTAATTCTCTTCTGGAGGGATTCGCAAACACGTGTGATGATGTTGTTGGGATATCCAGCATCTTTTACTCTTTTCTTCTGGTTTTCAAGGCTGACCTCACCCTTGTACTAACATGACTTCTGAAAGGTGCCCTTAATACACGTAGTGGCAATTCATCTTTTTACTACTTTTCAATGCCCACTTTTAAAAAGCGGAATATCTGTAGCACGCATGGGCTGATAGCACTAGCAAACATCCCAGCAGCATCATCACATCCGTTAGCGAAACCCTAGTGCAGTAAATAGAGTTAAAAAACAGGACCAAAGGAAAAGAATAGCCTGCAGATATGTTAATAACTTGTTTCCCGCCCTTTGCACGCTTTCAAAGGTATGTGTACTTATAGTAACAAGAATAGTCAATCTTGCACTATTCGTCACGAGATAATGTTTACTGAATACCAATCTAATGTTGTGTATGAGATACCGTTAAGATGTGGAAAAGCAAACATAGGACAAACTGGGCAATGCTTCAATGATCGACAAAGACAGCATGCTGTATATTTTAAGAATGACTATGGTAGTCTTATGGCCCTACGCTGTAAAGAATTTAAGTGCAGTCCTATGTTTCATAAAATACGAGTTTTGTAAAAAAACAAGAACAAAAATTCAAGGAGAGATTTTAGAAGCATATTTTATCAGGAAGGCTCAAGGATCAATGCATTATTACACCTTTACACATCCTTTCCGAGAAAGAGAGTATTTTTTTTCTTAGTTAAAACTATCTTGTCATGGGCACAGATGTGTCTTCGCGCAGGAACACTGTTCTTGAACTCGGTATAAAAGCAGTCGTAGCACCCTCAATAAAAATGGGTTGAGAGTCAGCGCTCTTTTCTGTCGCGTTTGTCTCTTCCTGAAGTTGCAGCGCTGTTACTAGAACACAATCGTGTTAGGTAAATATGCCTGTGTAAGGTATTCGAAGCTGAGTAACATTAACAAATGTTTCTGTCACATATGCTTCCCAGCATATAGCCCAAATGTGTTATGTTTGAATATCTGAGCAGTAAATGATAACTTCACAGAAGGTATATTTTGAGAAAAATATTTTAGGCCCTCTCAAAGTCTTGTAAATTACAATAAAAATCAGGAATTTCACATAATTGCTATTATCGTGCATAATGAGCCGCAATTTGCAACATGTAGTGGTCCAATAAAAATAGCATTTACGCGTAAATCAAAAGCACATAAAGAGTTATTTTTATTTTGCTGATATTGTCGCTACTATGATTGCTTCAAGAAGAAAATGATTTTTGAAGTTCACATTGGCATCATTCTCATCGGCATCATTCTCATGAATTTCATCGGCATCATTCTCATTTCGGCATCGGCACACATCGGCATCATTCTCATTTGGTCATATGACAGCTTCCGCTTTGAAATTCACCAGTGCCCTCAATAGGAAAGTTCAAATATTTTCTTACTTAAAACAAAAATGTTAATGATAGATTTTCTATATAAAAAGACTTTATTTGCTTTCTATTTCGGCACAAAATTGATTTCTAATTGGACTACCAGAGGGTGCGAATTGCGTCTCAATAAGTACTAAAATCACAATTTTGTGAAATGTGGGATATTGTCAAGTGAGATTTAGCGGCTAAGGAAATCTAAAAATATTTTTTCCTCAAAATATACCTTCTGTGGATTAGGTATTCACTGCTCACATATTTTTACAAAGTGCAATATTGCAATAGAATAACGGCAAACATAACACAATTTGGCTTGATTCTTGAAAGCGTATGTGGCACGAAAATCGCACTAATACTACTGAGCTTCAAGTACCTTAAACAAGCAGACTTACTTAACGTATAAATCGCGTTTGGTGTAGAAAGAAGGAGCGGTACTTCAAAACAAAATTTTGTGCAAAAAACACCGACACGGCATTCCAGAAAGTTCTGAAGGCAGCTACATGACCAAAAAGTTTTTCTCTCTGATTTATTCTGGCAGTTCACTGTTTCCAATGCAGTATATAGGCACATTTTTTTCAAACACATTTCACATGGTTGCCAAAATGGCTGGGACGTTTCGAATAGAATGACCCAGATAGAAGTCAGCTAAATAACATATACAAAAAACAATATTTATTCATCTACCACGACCATACTCGAGAAAGTTGTTAAGGCAATGGGACACTAAAATTTTCAGCGTCGTACTGCCTGAACAACTTCGTTGATAAACTTCAAACTCACACTTAGAAAAAGCCGCTCTAGCACGGTGGTTGCTAAAGGCCTTGCGGCCGTAGACAATGTTGAACACAAAAAAAATTAGCTCATCGGTGCTGTCACTTTTTCTTCGGCATTGGGGACGTGGAAGTTTTTTCGGTCATCCACGTGGAGGTTCAGAAACTAGGCTTGCGCTAGGCTGGAGCCGGGATAGACTACACAGGACGTCAGCAGCGCCCTCTTGTTCTGTGATGTGAACAAATATAATTTCTCATAAAATGATGTTTGTGCTGTTCTGTACAGCACCGTATATGAAGAATGTGTAGTGTCTATCCTATTACATGGCATGTAACAGACCATATACTGATCTTGAAGCTTATAACACATACATTACAATAATTTCGTATGATCCAGATAAGATAGTTATCCAGTCCACAGCAAATTGCCGGATTGAGGTGAAGTGTAAGACTACAGCTTAAAAATGGCACTAACAAAAGCGTAAACTCAACTAAGAATCAAATTATGAAGAGGGTAATGGGCCAGTGTGAAAAACAATTGTATAGTACAATGTTGAGAACATGTAAAATTAATCAAAACGCTCAAGAAACTTACCTCTTCTTGTACATACAGTGAAGACATGTCTGCTTTATCTTTTAGATGAGTAGAAATGATCTTTGGCGTGGCACCAGCGAAGAGGTCTGCAAAAAATATCAAAAGATTTATTGACTTCAATCACGCCTCTAACAATTCAAAGAACTGTCACAATTCAGGAACCAGTACAATTCCGACTGCCTCTTAGGATCATCAAAAATGAACAATTTCCTCGTTCTTTCTACTCTCACATAAAGCTCTGTTAGTGGAACCTGATCCACATTTGAAGCTGTGCTTCCCATTTGCCTGCTTTCTACACCTAGGGCTGCAAACGTGTATTTTGTGCAGGTAATATAGCACAGGAATCCGTCATTTTCAATTCAATCTTCTTAATTTATTGTAGTTTAATGAAAGATGTGATACGTCGTCCAGTTTTTAAAGAGATACCGGCTTGCAATAGGCACTGGCTAGCACGTATGAAAGCATTTCTTTTTTTTATTACATTTCTTCAAAGCTTCCTTGCAGAAAAAGCACCTGGCGTATTTTGAACACGAAGTCCATTCGCTGATGGCAATCAGGGGCACACCATTAGCGGTTGCTGTCCACTTGATTCACAAACGTAACCCGTGCCTATTCAGAAACACATGCAGGCAAGCACGAGCGCTCGAATTACACTAACGCGCGAGACGCCGCCTACGTTGCATCAGCCATGGCTTGTGCTAAAGCTCCCGCACATAGCTTCCACAGTCACGTATACTCTCTCGATTCTGTTATAACGCCCAACGTCATGGCAGGTGTAAGCAAAGCACAAAAACACGAACAAAAACGAGGAAAAACAACGCATGGCAATGGCCGCAACAACGCGCCTTCAGAAGTCTACTAGAGCTTTACTTGTTCCTAACGACGCGTGTCCTAAATATTTTAAATACCAACACGTACGTGCTGGCAGCATCGTGGCATATCAGCACCTCAAACTATACCGTCTTTAAGAAAAAAAAACACATCTTTGTACAGTGTGCTTCTGTACATAAATATTTTCTTTTTCTTTTTTTAACGCTTACACCTGCATAAGCACGTTGCACACTCGATTATTGATAGAAATTTTATTACAATGCAGCATTAAGCGCATCTTGAAATGATATCAAGCACTTTCAGCAGTGTAGAGAAATTGTGCGATCAGCAACTAATCGCCCTTGATAAGTAATCCCCTCACACATTGTATGAGTGATGCAGGCGCTTACACAACAACGCGCATAGCAGTGTGAACTCGTTAAGTGACACATTTAATCAGGCATCTGCAACAGGCCCGCGAATGCATGCTGTTGGAAATGGCTAGCAGCCTACTCCCACAGAGCTGCTGCAGACGTCCAGCTAGCACTGTGTAATTACTACCTACAAAAACAGTACACTCACCGTTAACAGGCCCACGTTTTCCGTGTCCGCCGCTTCATGAATATTCCTTAATCCGAGCGTCACTTCAAACATCTAGCTGTGCGGGACCACTATCGTAGGGGCGCCTGTCGCCGGAACTCACAGCGACTAATACTTCAGATCAACGCAACGCATTGGAAAGACGGATGAGACAGAGATAAAAGGAGGCACTGGCGGTGTCGTCGCAGCTGCCGACGCAACTCTTCCTCTGTCTACCTGGCCGTTACCGGGGCAACCCTGTCCGGGTTGAGCAGGAAACACGCCATGAAGGCGCCGAAAGGCAAACGCTATGGCGCGTACGGCGGCGGTTTTGACACAGAAGGAAATCGAATTGCGCTTCAAGAGTGACTCCTTGTAAATGGCAAATCTCTTTTTCACCAGCAACACAGTGACGCAGGTTAATTGGCAGCCTAGCGTTTTTGAATATTTTTGCGGAATGCGACTGCAGTCGGCGAACAATAGACAAGCAAAACTTGCGGAATACAGAGTGCACCCTGGAACGGCCAGAAACCATAAATATTTCGTCCTTGGTGGGATTAGCGAGGAAGCATCGCTACACCTTTTTTCAGAGGAATTTTTTTTTTGCATTGTCCGTGTCTGGCAATTCCGTATATAGTGGCGCAAACACTGAATGCGTTGTCGAAGCTGGAACAAATAAATATATAGTCGCGGATGTTTAGAAGGCTTGTCACGCACCGCGAAACGCGCCGAGGTTGTTACCAAACTTCTTGCTCACCACATGATCAATACAAAATTTCATATGGTTGCCAAATGAGATACCTAAGCACTTGTAGCAATGGCAAGGCACGTTCTTGTTAAATGTTGTTACTATAAACCATGGTTGTGCATAAGTGCAGTCACAACTTTCCGTGTGTATTGGTCATAACCCACGTCTTCGAGCGTAGCAGTGCCTCAGCGTAACTAATCAGCTACTACAGCAAGTTCGTAAGCAATGATCAGGTACGAGAATGTGCAGCTGTTTTCCCTGTAATGAAAAGCCCGCGTACAGAGTGTTGACCCCCGCCATTTTTAAGCCGCCTTTCATATAGACTCCCAGTCTGAACAGCTGCGGGACCTTAAAAACTGACAAACAGTGAGCCCCCCCCCACACACACACAGATAATTCGAGGGCGCACGGGCTGATACACACGCACACACATGCACACACATGCACAGGCTTAGACACATACA
The DNA here is from genome assembly GCA_013436015.1 of Rhipicephalus annulatus. Classification (NCBI taxonomy): domain Eukaryota; kingdom Metazoa; phylum Arthropoda; class Arachnida; order Ixodida; family Ixodidae; genus Rhipicephalus; species Rhipicephalus annulatus. The sequence continues at coordinate 725,132 of WOVY01002200.1, read as the reverse complement.
CGTATACACACATACGGCCGCACATACACGTAACCGTAAACGCACAGATGCATGTGTGTACACTTGTGCACAGGCGCGCTTAACACAAGCATGGACTCACACATACACGCGCACGCACACGTGCGCGGGTGTACACACAATCTCGCTTGCGCACGAACACATGCGCTGGCTCACACACACAAACACACACATACTCGGGCGAACACTATGTGTGTGTACATATTTCAAAGCAAACAAGTAGCTTATAACCAAAGCTAAGGGAAGCTTTCGTAACATGGATTGCAGTGAATTGCCATTACAGATGAAACGCGATTTGCTTCTGCTGGCATTCTGCTGCCTTCGGAGAGCACTTTCACACATGCTAAGTCAATTAGGCCGTCATTTAATGTATGGTCTATATATTCGTACAGTAGCTACGCTGCTCGGCCGCCAGTCCGAACGTCCCGGGTTCTATGCCGGCCGAGGCAGTCGCATTATTACGGAGGCGAAATAGTAGAAGCCTGTGCACGGTGCGATATCAGCGCCCGTTAAACAACACCACATGGTCCAAATCTCTAGAGCTCTTCACTACGGCAACCCTCATAATCATATTGTGATTTTTGGGACGTAGAACGCTAGATAATACAATTCTTTGTTATTCTTTTGCTGCATATTCTGTCTGATCCATCATCACCTACACCCTTCTCAGGCACAAAAGCACCCTTAATGCCAATTTTAGGGTGCTAACAACGCAATCACCCCAAAAAAGGTGCGTTTTTATGTCGATCATATTTGGTGGTAAAGGGTGTTGAAAGAGTGCTTCACTGTAAGAGCACCCTTTTTACACTCTTTTGGGTGTATTTTTTTATTGCGTGCGTTTCTTCGCCAACTCTGCCCCATTCCCCCACGAAGTTGAAGAACTCTGGGGAGAGTAGCACACTCTTTCTACTCTTGGAGTACCCCTCTAATTCTGTGAGTGCACACACTGCGAGGTACAGCGATTACGCACTTCTATGAAAAGATTCCGCGAATGTCGGCACACAGAAGGTTTCACAAAAAGCCTTGAGAGAAGCTACCCTATATCAGCCACGTGCGCTTCTTATGTTTCTGGCATCCTCCTGCGTCAATTTACGACGTCGTTGTTTTCAATGCTGCGCACAGATCTGTGCAGGTTACAAAAAAAATTGTCACTTACTCTAATTGAAGTTGCTTCCTTCATAAATGTTACTCGTAAATTCAACCACTTGTGTGATGACTGTGGTCTGAACAACCCCTTTTCACAGACTCTCTATGACGTTCTTCGCTCTAATGCACAGAGTCCTTTGCTCGCCATTATATTGGCTCGGTTTGATTGAAGAGCAATATTACAGCAAATCGTTTCGCAATGTCACTCTCCGAAGTCATTGCTGCTTACTGTGACTACTTCACTGTTACTGACGGGTTTTTTTTAAGGCAATCGTTACTTCACCGTAACAGTTTACTGAAATAGTGACCGACTTCAATGATACGTCCGTCTTCTCTCCCCTTTCTTTTTTCTACTTTATCATTGTTCAACCATCTCCTTGCATGTTCGCAATACAAGATACTGTATTTTACTTTACCCTTTGGTTAATCTTCTAGTCTTTGATCTCTCCTCTTTATTTCTTGTTTAACTTCTCTCCCCCTCAGAGATGTTAACAGTATGCAGCCTTCGCACCTGTTTATTACCACGAATATTTGTGTCGGAAAATCACACTGTAAGCTGAAAAAACGGCTTTGCGATCTCCGAAAGCTGAAGCGACTCAAGCAGTCTTTAAAGGCATATTGAAGGTAGTGAAGGCATAGATTTGTGAAGCACGAGAACGAACGCATAAAAAGAAACGAGAAATGCCAATGTGTAGGACTATATATCTCCTAGTTCACACAAAGAAACGTGCTATAACGCCTAAATATCGCCTTTCAGAAACAGTTACACGTGATGCGCTTACCCGGAAAAAAATAAAAACTAAGTCTCGTTTCAGGTACCAACATAATAAAATTTTAATGCACAACGTAGTTCAAGATTTCGGTATAATTGAGACCAACCTGGCCATGTTTCATGTGTAGTGAAATAAAAGTAAATAAATTCTGCTGTAAATATCGCTGCTATTGCCGGTTCAGAACCCACTAACTTGAGCTCCAAAGCGCAACATCTTAGTCTTTGGGCACAGCCGCGTGTACGACTCAGAAGCATTGTTGGATGAAATCATGCCGGATATGTATGGTGCAAAGACGAGCAATAAATGAAGCGTAAATGCTACATGCGTGTTGTAAGGCAACACATGCATTCCTGCCTTGTAATTTATCGAATTTTATCCCCACCTTTTCTCACGCCTTTTGACGCTTTATTTAGACCATGAAGCGTGTATGCATTATTCTTTGTTTTTTATGTTCAAAGTATCTCCACAGCTGTCAGTAAACTCATTTTTTATGGTGGAATAATTGTAGCGATGCTCAGCTGCTCAACCAAAAGTCGCGAGCTCCATCCTGGCCACGGTGATCGCACTTTGATTGAAGCGAATTGTTGGAGGCCTCATGCATTGTACAAATTCAGTGGACACAAATGGGCACCACAAGCTCAAAATTTCTGGAGCCCTCTCCTATACGGCCAGCCTTGTATCAATATCACAGTTTTGGCCCATTAAAACTCCAGACAATGTTATTTGTTGTTCAGTGGCTGTTATCTTCTGTTGGTCAGAACGGCGTCGTGAGCTCGTTAAGCGGCCGTGGCATCCGCATTCGGACGACGCCAGTATTCAAGAGCGCTAATGTGCAGATTATTAGGTACACCTTAAAATAACTCAACTAATCAAACTTTATGCTAGGCAACTCCTTAGGGCGCCTCGTAGGTCCTGTGTTATTTTAGGGCGTTTAACCAAACAAATGAGCTTTTATATTTTTTGTGACCTGTGCAGATAACCTTGAAAAAATATTTAAAAATACTTCGGGAAAGCAATAACTTAGACAGAAACTAGCCACCCAAGTCAAAAAGTCAAAACCACCTTCAGCGACGGCGCACATAACAGCTTAGAGGTCTCTAGGACCCTGGAAGGCACAGTGACATATCAATATACATTTCCATATTTAGAAACGTGGTCACGTTATAGCTAATTTAGGTCAGGAGTTCGTTTATGTTCTACGCATCAATGTCCCATCTTGGATGAATATGTGCACAGTGTATTCTATTTGTTTATTCTTAATTTTTTATTAAAGATGATTTCAGAACATCATTACACAGACTAGAGGTAATAATACAGTGCGAATTCACTTCTCATTTTCTATATTCGCAGGCCAGAAGTTCGCCATGCTGGAGTTGAAAGTGCTGTTGGCGAAGGTGCTTACGAACTTCAGTGTGTTCAGCTGTAACAATCGCGACGATCTACTGTTTGACGCTGACATCTTGCTCCGAACAAAAAGACCAATCAAGATACGTCTTCAGCCACGGCATGGGGCTAGCTTTCAATAAAGATTCCTATCTGTAGGATCACACGCACGTATTGCGTTGTTTATGAAGAGCGCAAAGGTGGTGTGGTTTCCATCAAGGCGAACATCGCATATTGCCACCGTGAAAAGAGGTTTAGTTGCGATGAAGAAATTTCGCACTTGCAGCAGTAGGGAATGGTTCATTGAACGCACTTCGTGTAGTTGCTGACCTGCTTTTCTTGACCGCCTTGAACACTGAGCATTATTATTATAACGGCTCTTCTCCGATGTTTGGTCGTTTATTCTCGAGAACACGAAGGTTCAATAGAGAAACACCGTGGTACCAGACAGAAAAATAGAATCACTATATGATCACTTGAAGTACAAAGAGAAATAGGAACGGATATATGTTTAACAACGAAAGAAACCAAAATAAAAACAACACAAAAACAGTTTATCCAACCAATGTCAGTGAAGCGCAAAAGCTATTTGCAACTTCACCATCGCTGTAGCACACAATACACAGCAGCAGAAAGTACTTGTAGTGTTTCTCCTTCTCTGTTTTGTCGTCCGATTATTGCTCACAGATCACACTGCCATTCAATACAATGAACACTTACAAACCAGCCCAACACACTAAGCAGCTTGGTATTTTAAACTTACAATGAAAAAAGTGATCTTTTCTAAAATGCCTAAATTAAAAGTAATCACGCCTCTAGTTAGCATACACTACTATTGTCGTTCACTGCTGGAACCTGGAGCCTCCAAGCTTTTGATATACAAATGTGTTACGTAAGGATCTCCTTTTTCTGTGCTTCTTTACGTCCCAATTGACTTCTTTAACAGTTTAGCAGGTGCGCACCTAAGTGGTGTGTTACGGGCATTATTTCACTTTTTGCATCTATAGACCGTATCACGCCTATCTTGTACCCAGGGGCCTAGACTTCCAGCGGCACACTCTAGCATGCAGACACCATTTTCTTTTAAACTGCTAAAGCGTGTATCTCTAGTGCCAAGTGAACATGACAAGTGGCGTCTCCAGGACCTTAAGATGCGAGGACGCGTCTACTGACATCACTCCCGCTTGCGAGAAGTCATCTGGGCACCACTGCGCCGTCTTAGCATACGAAAACAATCAGTGCATGAAGAAGATATTATTCAGCACTGTCTGTGAAAATCCCAACAAGACGCGGGAATCATGCTGGTCCAGTGTTTTAAGACTGTGCACGTTTCCATCCACAACAAAAAACGCTGAGCTCCACTGCCAAGGAATTATTGCAATCAACGGAAAAAACTATGAGCCCAGTAAAATTGTACGAGTAAGTACACTTAGTGCGTTTATTTAAGCGCAACGTCAGCTGTATACATTGCAGCAGTGATTTTCTCGCTATATATATGAAATATATAAATAAAATAGTATGCCTCTCATAATCGACACAAACTCATTGCCGTACTATTTTGCAGGCCTCATAAGATGAGATAAAAACACTTACGCATGCATGCAAGCACTGCGTATGTTTAGTAGAATCGTAACGTTCTACTATTAAGAGGCAAAGAAACGTGAACAGCGGGAATAATGACTTTCGACTCAGTCCGACTCCCACATGCCTTGTCAGTCGCTAGGCGAATCTGTTCTTTTAGCCGGCGTCAGCATAGCACTATAAAATCTTGCTTTAAAGTGCACCCTCGCAAGGCGTGTGTGTTTTCAATAGTACCAGGTATGACTGGCAAATGATAAACACATGAGTGCAAGCCAGAGCATGGGCTTACAGAACATAATTTATCTTGCCACAGCCAAGGCATGCCGCATTTTGACTGTCAAAAGCGACGCTTTCCACTGTTCGCGTTTCTTTCCATCGCAATAGCACGCACATGATAAAGTTATTTTTGCAGTCTGCAACGCACGTGCTGTATACCTTCTACAGACGGTCGGGGTAGGCCTTCTCGACGTTTCCCACAAAAACAGCACAATATTCTGGAAAATAAAAAGCACGAAACATGCTAACAGCCGTACTCGGGGTGTAAAGTTTCGCGTTTCATTTGGGGAGCGTCTGCTCGCGTGGCACTTCTGGGTGTTGCTTCCCCGCGCTTGCAAAAAATGGCGCAACGCGCATTCTAAATATAGCAGCAGCGCTGAGCTTGCTGTGTTCTGGTGTATAGCGCTGTTTGGTCTCGTCTCAACAGTTTTGGTGTAGCTAATTGTAAGCATCTAAATTGAAGGGCATGAATTTCTTTGCTTCCAGTAATATTGCAGAGAATGCATATTGGAATGAGAGATGTTACAGATAGCATAAGGAAGTGTTCTAGAAAAAAGCAACACAAACACCAGTATCCTTATCACTGGCAACAAGTAAAACAAGAAAGACTAAGTTATGCTTCCTGTATGTTTATGAAGTCACATCTTGATATTACAGTCATCTTCTTTCGAGGCAAAAATGAACCAACAGGTAGCTTATAGCGACTTACAAGATTCTTATCTATTTAGATGCTTTTAATTTCCAGTTTCATGAACTAAAGAGAAAAATTCAAACTGCACATGCGTATTGCTGTGGTATATCATATAGAAACCACCATGTTCAAGACTTTATAAAAAGATGTGTGTTGAAAGGCACATCAGTTATTTCTATATAACACTGTTTATACATTTGATTTGAAATATTATACTTTCTTGATCTCCAACATAAACTGTTTCAAAAAAGGCGGCTTTATTCTCAGCTCACGTGCACTCTTAGCCGCAATGGGCGAAAATGGGCTTGTGACTTGTTCTTTTGCAAAGTAACTGCATTGCCACAACCATTACTTCCCAAAGTATGAATTATTTGTCCTTTCGGGAGCATTTGTCAGGGGACGAACTGTTTAGTCCTCAATAATTTTGATGGAGGAAATGTTAAGATGTAAATGTTCCCCCTTTTTTTGGAGGAAGTGACGGCGTTAGGACGAACTCTTACTCCTGATGTGATGGGACTAACAGTTGCTCTTTCTCAAAAAAAATAATTTATTGCAATTTTTGGTTGAGTTACCGAGAACTTAGAAGTCGACGATTGCGTTTAAAACAAATACCAGAAATATACAAAAAGTAAATTCAGAAGCAATTTACAGCAATTTCACGACAATTACACAGGATTCAAACTTGAGACCATTTCATCAGCTGTCGTGTATGCTAATCACTATATGACAAGACAGTACATAACCGAGTGAAAATGACCGAGACATGTGTAGGTACCGTCTAAACGCTGCGCGTCCTTCCATGTTGCTCAAGCAAAGAAAATTCCTTATAATATATTCAAGCCTTCAGTGTTTGGAAAGCATCCAATCAAGTGATGAGGTACACGAAAATGCAACATGCGTTGAATGGGTATTTCTGCACGCGTGCTTCGAGAGCATTAGCGTACTTGATGAGTCCATGTTGCTATAAATGTTCCCATATACCATGCCGTGGCTGTGTCAAGTTTGCTCGCTTCTCATGGCACAGAGCGTAGTTGGTTACGTCTTTCAGCGAGAATGTCTGTTCAATCTCAAAGAAAAAGAGAAAACGTTTAAATGAACAAACAAGTGCGCATGATGGCAAATAAAAACCATCATGTGCACACACCCGCAACTTTTGCGAGCACAAAATATAGAATGGCTCTTCTGGACTCTCGGAGAGACAATAAAAGATGCAAATTAATGTTTTATTTGAATGGATGCTGTCCATCCGACTTCAGGACGTGCAACCGCCCTATCAATGGCAGCTGAGAGCGTGTTCGTAGCACATAGCTGCAAATTGTGACTTTCTTTGCAAGACGCCATACTCTCACTGATCGATTCGCTGAAAAAGTAACTGCAGAAACATTCATTATTTACAACAGACCTGTTCGTGCACAAGTAGCTACATCCTATCGGGTCGGTTAAAGTTGCCGCATGCATAAATTTTAGAAGAAAGCTGCTTTTTCACAGAACCTGTCATAATTCAATCGATCAGTTCTGAACGTGTTATGAAGTTCAAAACGCCCTATCACGAGTTTAAATCTTCTTTCACTGCAATTGACTTGTCGGCCTACCTAATTATCGGTGAAGCTCGCGCTTCATTTTGGAGGTATAAAATAAAAAATACCTAGCATCAACACAAACAAGAGAACTGGCCAACGTGTTCACCGACTGCCTCTGTTAGCATTGTCAAGATAAGCTAGACATGCAAAGTTAACAGCCAACCTTCCTAAACTACTTGTTTACCTTGATAAATATGACATTGTGGGAGTTTGAGCTAAGTTTTGTTTTAAAAGCCGGGAAACTTTCTGACTAACAATGCATATTTGTGCTGCACTGAAAGCAAAACATTTATTGAACAATTCTACTTGCTACAGCTCATGTTGAGCCCTCATCGAGGCTACCAAGTTTCGATGACCTAAAGGTATCACGCTTATAATTCTATAGCAGATGGGGCAGCAATCACAACGCTATGTAGTGCCAGTTTCTCAGCCGTGCGCGTTTTGTTTGCCAAAAACGTTGGTGTCAAACAAGTGGTGAATGTAACATATCAACAGCACGCAGGTAAAATCTCGCGGAGTGATGGCAGCCTTGTTTATACTCAACTCATAGGCAATATCCCAGCCGGCACGTAGGTGTCGATATCGCAGCGCTTCATTCTAGTAGCGGATCACGTTTACCACCGCGGAAAGACAATTCAGAGCACCACAAGAAACATCAAAGAAAACGACGTAATGATAACACATCCACAACACACCGCTACACCAACGAAGGTTAGCTTGCCGAGAACACCTCGCCGTTGATACAGCTTGAGCACAAGCTCCCCCCCCCCCTTTTTTTAGAAGAGGGGCTCACACATTTGCTTATTCTGATGCTATATAAATAATATTACTTTGCTCCTGACATAGTTGCCATAGTTGTCACGACCATATACACTAAGTGAAACTGTTAACAGCTGATTTCCTTACAGACCTATTTCCTTACGCGCATGCAGACCATTCCTTCGAGGTTGCCGCTCAGCCGGAAAGTTTCATAGGAGTAAACGTTTCCCCACGTAGCCTAACCGTTCCTCTCTTGTTTTGCACACGGCACCCTCTTCTTGCCATGAAATCCTCCGCGGACTAATTGTTAGTGGCGGGGTCGAAATGCAGCACTTGCAACCATTTCACTCCTGCGGCACTAAATCTTCCCGCGGAAAGGTGAAGTTTGTCGCGGTAATTGTTTATGCCTTTCAGCAACCACATGACGGCTATAGCTGCCAAGATAGCATAGCCTATGCCTCAAACATTGACCACAATTTTTGTCGGCATTGAGGTAGTGCGGACACAATTTTGAGGCATCTCAAAAGGGACGTTTTTGTTGCCTTGGTGTGCACTGACAGCTCTGTTCACGCACCGGCAGAAGAATACACGTATCTAATAGTTTACTCTGTTTTTAAAGTTTTCGTCGCTCTGCATCTGCAAGCGACTCTCAGTGTGATGAACTTTATCATAACGAGTCAACAAAGTTCACTCGGTTGGCGAAATCTGCATCCTGCATGTTGCCTGAATCTTAGATATCGCTGCTAGTCACTGGAAGACCAATTACTCGCCGTTATTTACGTAAACCATGTGTGACGGGTATAAAACTGGCAGCTGTTCCTAGTATGTCACGAGTTGCAGTCTTTCCGTGATGTCAGATGTGTTGACACGCCTTTCCTGCTCGGCCCCAATACCGAAACAGAAATCACCCTTTCAAGGTAGGTGCATCAAATATATAAAAAATCCATTCCCAAGAACAATGGCATTTTAATTTGGGTTCTCTACAGCAATGGTATTTAGAACAATAACGCAAATATATTTAAAATTTATGTCTGCTCTGCTTCAACAAACTCACGCAACAAAGCTATCACAAAGGTGAAAAGCCGATCCATATTGATGTTTTCTTTCGACACAATTCCAAGCTAGTTAAAACATGCAAACCATGTAAACATGTGCAGTGGCGCATCCTTCAATCGGCCTCGTCGCTGCACATCACCCCGTAGAATTTACACACTCTCATGCCAAGTCATGAAAGGGGGCGCTGTGACCAGTCTGGGGCACTGAATCGAAAACCACCTGTCAAATTCTGCAATTTTACAGGCTTTTCAGTATGTTGCAACATATGTCAACATGTCAATGGGATCTCAATATCAATGCGGAGTTCTGAATCTTACGTTGTGTTCCTGCAGTGTTTCATGCTGTTCAACTTTTCCAGCCCTGAACTCAGAAACTTGTCAATCACACGAAAGCTGAAAAGGGAATACAAAAAATGAATTGCGTAGGAAAATTTTCACGGAAAAGACCGACGTTGAAGCCGTGGGGCCAGCCTTTGTCGCTTTGATGCACACATGCTTCGTTATGGTAACAAAATTGATCTACGACGTAACATAGCACAGTTATTGGATGGGAAACAATTGTTAAAACATCTGGAAAAACAGTACTCGTGATAGGACAAAAATTGGGAATGCTCGCGTGCTCAATATTGCAAGCAAAGAGAGCGTAAAACAAAGGAACCACCATACACATTGTCACCGGCACAAACACCAATAACGCGTCATAAGCAAAATTGTAAAAAAATTGTTGTTGAACATAAACAAGTGTGCTATTATTTGTCATTATCTCACTACAGGAACAATATAGAAAACTAATCCATCTGCGAGCAAGGATATAACATTCATAGCGGCGACAGTAAAGAGCATTTAGGAAACTATAAGTGAGGAGAAAGTAAAATTTTTCAGAACTTCCACACATACCACCCACACGTAATGGCTTTAAAATATTAAATAAATAGGATGCTCAAAGCTTTATAACGTGGTGGGAATGTCAAAGTGTTTCAAGTAGTAGTGCAGCTATAATATTGACAAAGTATTCGGCTGAAATGCACACGTGTTTTGAGAGTATTATGTTGAAAATAGTGGCAACGTGACACTCATGGTTTTCAAAACGGTATCCGAAGGCTGCATCCGTTTCTCCAATGTACTGAATTGGCCGACAGAACATTCGAAAAAATAGATACAGCTTTATGGGTCACACATGAAATTACCTCTATTTCTCACAAAAAAACAATATATATATATATAAAAATATATATATATATATATATATATATATATATATATATATATATATAGACGTTTACAGACATCAGTACAGTAGCAGGGACAGCGATGACGTTAATATAAGAACGCTGAGTAACACAGATGGTTTTCCACCAGCAATTATAGGAGTCATAGAAGCCACAGAGGGAATGCAAAGAGGCAAAGCTGCTAATGAGGATCAGATAACATCAAATCTGCTGAATATGGAGGACAGATTAAGTTAGAAAAATTAGTTACGTTTTTTACGAAGTGTCTCCTGACAAGAACAGTAACAGAATCTTGGAAGAATGCTAACATCATCTTAATACATAAGAAAGTAGATGAGAAGGACTTGAAGAATTACAGGCCGATCAGCTTGCTTTCCGTCTTATACCAGCTATTTACAAAGGTAATTGCTAACAGAATCAAGACGTTAGAATTCAATTAACGAAAGATACAAGCAAGATTTAGAACAGGCTACTCAACAACAGACCAAATTCCTATTATCAATCAGGAGCTAGAGAAATGCTCAGAATAATGCCAACCACTATACATACACTACATAAATTACGAGAAGTCATTTGATTAAGTAGAAATATCAGCAGTCATACAGCCACTGCGGAATTCCGGCGTCAACGAAGCACATATATACATTCTGGAACAAACCTACGGGGGATCAACTGTCATCATAGTGTTCCATAAAGGAAGCAACAGAATACCAATCAAAAAGGGTATAAGGCAGGGGGATGCAATCTCCCCAATGCTATTTACCGCCTGCTTACAGGAGGTTTTCAAATGCCTAGAATAGGAAGAGTTATGAATAAGAGGTAATGGAGAGTACCTTGGTAACCTGCGCTTCGCCGATGAGATTGCATTGCTGAGTATCCCAGGGGATGAATTGGAACTCACGATTACGAAGTTTGACAGGGAGGGCAGGAAGGTAACTCTTCAAATTAATCTGTAGAAAACGAAAGTAATGTACAACGACCTCGAAAGAGAACAGTGCTTCGAGATATGCAATAGTTCACTTGAAGTTGCAAAGGACTACGTCGACTTTGAACAGGAAATAAACGTGGAGCCAAACCACGAGATTGAAGTAACTAGAAGAATAAGAATGGGGTGGAACACATTTGGCAAGCACTCTCAAATTGTGACTAGCAGATTGCCACTATCCCTCAAAAGGAAAGTATACAACAGCTGCATCTTGCGGTACTTAGCTACGGTGTAGAAACCTGGAGAATTACAAAGAGTGTTACCTAAAACATGGGAAGACACAGCGAGCGATCTAAAGGAAAATTATAGGTGTAGCCTTAAGAGACAAGAAGAGAGCTGAGTGGATCAGGGAACAAACCGAAGTGGAGGATATCATACTTGAAATTAAGACGACAAAATGGACATGGGCTGGGCATGTAGCGCGTAGACAGAACAACCACCGGTCATCAGGGGAACTGACTGGAGTGTCAGGGAAGGCAAACGTGTTAGGTGGAGACAGAAAGTTAGGTGGATCGATGTGATTATTAAGTTTGCGGGTATAAAATAGCAGCAGCAAATACAGGACCAAGTTGACTGGCAGAACATGGAAGAGGTCTTCGTCCTGCATTGGACGTCGTCAGGCAGATGATGATGATCATCATTATCAGCATCAGCCTGACTACGCCAACAGTTAGGCAATGGACTCTGCTATGATCCGCTAATGAACACGGTCCTGTGCCTTTTGTTCCCACGTTACGGTCGTAGACTTTTCATTATTATTGGCACACCTAACTTTCTGTCTCGCCTTCATGCGTTTGCCTTCTCTTGGAACCAAGACAGTTACCCTTAATTACCAGCGGTAATCCAGCCTGCACGATAGGTGCCTGGGCCATGTGTATTTCTTCTTCATGATTTCAACTACATTATATTGAACCCTGGTTTGTTCCTTGACCCACTGAGCTGTCTTATTGTCTGTTAGGGTAACATCTATAGTTTGCCTTTCCATCGCTCGCTGTGTTGTCTACAATTCAAGCGGAAACCTCTTTGTACGCGTGCAGACTTCCGCACCATAGGTACGTACTGACAAGATGCATTTGTTACACACCTTTCTTTTGAGGTTTAGTGACAGATTGTCATTTATGGTTCGAGAATGCTTGCCTAATTTCATCCGCCCCACCTTTATTCTTTTATTTATTTCACTCTTATGGTTAGTCTCCGTGGTTACTGTCTGTCTAAAGTAAACATATTTTTTCACAACTTTCAACGCCTCTCCTCCTATCGCAAAGTGCTCTTTCCTGCTGAGACTGTTTCCCATTCCTTTAGTTTTGTGCATCTCATTTTTCAGACCTACTCTTCTGCTTTTCGTGTGCAGTTCAGTCTTCATGAGCTGTAGTTCGTCTCCTCAGTAACTCGTCAATGCAATGTCGTCAGGCAATCGCAGGTTGCTGAGATGCACTTCATCCCTGTCTCTTCCCAATCCAGGGCGATGGAAAGCTCCTGCAAACACACGGTGTATAGCATTGGAAAGATTGTGCCTTCCTGGCTTACGCCCTTCTTTATTGAAATTCTGTCGCTTTCTTTATGGAGAACTATGGTGGCTGTGGATCCACTGTATATTTTTTCAGTATCTTTATGTAGGGTTTGCCGATGTCCTGATTCCGTAGTTCCTGCATTACTGCTGATGTCTCGGCAGAATCAAAGGCCTCCTCGAAACCTATCAAAGCTGTGTATAGAAGTTGGTTGCGTTTTGCGCATTCCTATATTCCCTGATTGATAGTATCAATATGATCTATATTAGAGCAGCCTGTACAAGATGCTTCTTTGTCTTTTGGTTGGTTTAACTCTAAAGTCGCCCTATTTTATTAGCTAGTGTTTTTATATAGTTTGTAGAGAATAGACAGTGCACTGATCGGCCTGTGAATTTTCAAATCTTTGACGTCTCCTGCTTTACGGAATAATGTAATGTTGACGTGCTTCCGAAATTCTGGTACCCTTCCCGTCAAAAGACACTTCGCATATAAGGTGACCAGTTTTTATAACACAATTTATCCACCGTCTTTCAGCAGGTCCTTTGTTACTTATCGTATATATATATATATATATATATATATATATATATATATATAGTGTGTGTGTGTCTATGTTGTTGACAAAGCTCTGAACAGTGCGTGCGACACACTGAGCAGCTCGTTTTACAGTTTACAGGCAAAATCGCTGTCAAGCTGCAAAAAACGTCTGTTGCACTTTTTGAGGCTGATAGGCTAAAACAATCACAGTAAAATGGCAGCTTCAAGTTCAGGTGCCGGCATGTTTGAGACTTTTTGAAGTATGCCTCTGGCACCACATTACCACGAGGATACAAGAATCTCAAGTTGGCAGAAAACATATCTTCCTGTACTCAGAAAAGCTCTCGCTTTAAAACAAAGTAAGAAGCAAGATACAGCACTGTTGCCTGGACTTGAAACTTTATTATCGCGAGAAACTGAGCCACGTATGTCTGAGGTTTTTCTGTACTTTTCCACCGCCGCTTTTCCTTGGTTGACTCACCATTCGTTTCGCAAGGCATGCACAGGAGTCAATGCCAAACATCGTATCCAATCAGCGCACCAGGATGCCAAAAGTATCCAAAAATACGATGTGTATGTCTTACAGACTCTGCTTATCAATGAGATTTGAAAACACAAGATACCAAAGGGCAACATGTTCTGGTCTTGATTTTACAGCCATTGAGATGCCTTGCACTATTCAGCACTAAATAAGCCACTTTCTGCGCAGCAGCGATGAAGTCAACGTCATAGCTCTGGAATCTTTCCAGCAAATCTTAATCCGAAAAAAGAGTTGAGCTGGTCCACGGAACTAGGTCGCCGACTGTCGGACTAGGAGGTGTTCTACTGCAGCTACACACTCGCGATTGTAACATGGGGCTGTGCTGCAACCATTATCATTTACATAACAAAACATGACTGTGCTGCAGGCATGCTTGCAGGACACCTATACAAGAATGCTCGCACATTTTGTCAATCCTCCCCACGGCGAGGAGCTCTAAACCTGCTCCCAACGCGCGCTGCTTGTTGTGCTTGGATTGCACTTACATATATGGTTATCCAGTTCACAGACCTTGTTATAAATTTGCTTGGTCTACATGTGGCTTCGAATACTGGCGTGTGCGTCGTGGCTTATCTGGAAAAAATTCTCGCTCGAAAGGGACCTTCCATAAAAATAAGGTATGTTTGAGGTCGGCCTCCATTAATACTCCGTGAAGGCATGTTTTTCTTGCGCAAAGTAGTTATTATTTGTGCTTAAGTGTCTCCACTCTAAGGCAAGCTTCCAATTATTCAGATTTCTTTCTATTTTTTTGGAAGGCTAATGCAGCTCCTACTGCTGGCTTGGTCAGGTTTCATGCAGATAAAAGAATCTGCGCACTCTCCACTTTCGAAAAAACTGCAGCTTCTATGTCGAGTAAACGTGAGATATAAATTGTTAATTTTTTATTATTTCATTGTCACTATTCCTTGTGCGGGAATGTTTAGGGTTTTTTTAGATATTACTCTAATGAAAATAGGGAAAGCAAATGTCGAGTGTAAAGCGAACGATTCATCTTGTTACTCTATCGAAATAGAAAAACGACGTAATGCACAATGAATCAAGAAGTTTTCTCGAAAAAAACGCTGGCACCTGCAAAAATGCATCATCGCATCAGCTTAGGTGCAAAGTTGAATGAGGGTCAATGTTTCGTTTGACAGTTGTCTTACAAGTTGTGCAACGCGTTCTAAATAATGGTGATTCCTTGAAATTTACGCAACAACTCACGAACGTGCGCCAAAATTTAGGTGTAGTGGTATCTAGCGTTTCGCCTCCATCGAGATGCTACTACCATGGTCGTTATCAAGAACTTTCGTCTCAACAGCCAAGCACTGTGATCATGCACTCTACCACCGTGCAGACCATGCAGCCTGTTGTTCTGCGCTCTCCAAATATTTAGAGAATACTTTCTTGACCGGCTAGATATTATCAATTCGTTGATATGCAGCATTCGTCAATATATAGGAAGTTGCCGAGAGAGACATCATGGGATTCTTTTTACGGTAATATTTAGTATACTCACCAATTTTTCACCAAGGCGTAATGAAAATTTGGGGGGGGGACATAAAAGAACACTCCTATTGCCGCATTGTGCCCTTGTCGTACGATGTGTACTCTCATCCGAGGCACAGATATTGTGAATCAGCTGCCTTCATATCATGCAGATGTGCCACAATCTGTAAGGTAACTGTTTGACTACGAAAATAAAAAAGTCACAGAATATCCACGGAGAAAAGGATGTTGAGTGGGGCGGAGCGCTGGAGGGTTTCACCACTATATCTTAAACCCGCCGCGAATAACACCCACTACATCATCAAAGACGTGGCAAACACTGTGTATACTTATACAAAAAAATTTATTATTCGTAAGTGGTAGCCATACGTCGCTTTCATTCCCCCTTCATCGAGACGGCTTTATGGTTTAAGTGGTGGATCGGTGATTAGATGTAGTGGGATGTTTGCAAGGAGGAAGTAGTGGGCAGCTGTAAAAGGTGGACCAATAGGTGGTCACGTACATACACACAAGGGATGGACAGACGCCCGCTTTTAGGAGCTTCACCCCTAAAATGTTGCACAAAAAACATTTTCTACATTCCAATTTGTCGAACGTTCACATAGACACAATTTCTTCATTTAGTGGTTATAATGTAAATACAAATAGCCAAATTCAATTGCGGTACGCAACATCACTATGAAACTGAAATGCAAAACGCACCACGTACATAGCTTCAGGTGCGCGTTCAAGAATTTGAGGTGGTCACATTCGTCTGAATGCTTTCAGTACGGTGTGCCTCGTAATCACATTTTATTGTTCGCATATGGGATGTCATAATCAAATAAAAAAGCATTGTGATAATGGCATTACAACGCATAACTCAAAATCACTCCCTGTCAGGATGGCTGAATTTTGATAGCCTGAGGTGAAATGTGCCGTATCTGTTGTTCCTATGTTTAAATACAGAAGAACTAGCTTTCGGTAGAACTAATTTTTGTCATGGGTTTGGCACGTATACAGCTGCATAATCATTACTTATTTTCATAAGGCCACATAATTACAGGACCCGAATGTGCTGAATCAGTCGTGCATACTTAAATGAAGTACGTTTCTTCAGACTATGATCACGACTGACAGCCACTTTTCAGAAGGCGCCTACAAGTCAAATCTTCTGTACAATTTGGTACCCCTTGGAACCGAACAAATACACGAACAAATCTGATTCCATCATGACTACGTTGACCGCGTAAGCGTTCGGGTAATACCGGTGTCACACTCCCGCTTTTGATAATTATCGAGTATGATCCGGTGCGAATTTCGTGATCTTGATTGACTCATTTACGTGAGCTGCCAAAGCCACAACGAATCACAGTTGAGAAATTCGACTCCGTCGAGGCTTAATCGTGATCAGCAGTACAACGTGTGACACAGGTATAAGGTTACGCAGACACTTCCACGACACATGATCAGCTCTGTGCAAGCGCTGTTTTCTTCGAAGAAGAAGTATCAAGTGGCCGAACGCATTCAGTCGGAACGCTGGCTTCACATCTCAAATTAACGCGGACCTACGCCAACCGCAATAAGAATACACTGACTCACGGGCTCGAGGAGGCCACACGAAAAGCTGTAAAGTCCAAAGAGTAGAACGACAGCACGGATGAATAAAAATAAAATGGCGAACACACAAAAAAACAGGAGAAAGAGGAAGAGGGGGTGGCTGATTCAGCTCGGACAGACGATACGCTAAGAAAAGCAGCGAACCTTCGGGGCAGGCGATAGACATCGAATCGCAAACTGGTTTCGACGCTCGCTGGCGTTCGGCGCACGCGCAGTAGACAGTCACCTGAGCGAACACTAGTCTCACCTTTTTTGTTTTTGTGCTATTCTCGAGTTACCGCTTTTGCTTTTTCCCCCCAGTATTTCTTGCCTGCGCGTCGTCCAACGGCCGATAATCGCCTTGTCGTTGTAGCGACGGCAGTCCGACGGCTCCCCTTGTTTTAGGAGCGCTTGCCGTGACCGCCACTGAAGGACGACGACGCGGGTTCAGAAACAGGCGAGTCGCGATGGCTCACGGACGCTGGATTTTCGCTGTCCTGCTGGTGCTCGCTGCTTCAGCTGGCCTCACGTCGGCCGTATTCGACGTCGTGAAACACCAAAAATGCGGTGCGTATGCATAGACTGAACGTATATATCTGTGTATGTAAGCGAGCGTCGCGGTTTTCCGCTCTCAGAAGCTTTTGAAAACTTTCCCGATGGCACTGTGCTTGCGACAAGCAAGAGCCCTTCTAGCGCAAAGACGCACCCGATTATTAAACGCAGAGGCCGACGCCCACTGAACGGCTAGATTGGTGCGCATCAACGTGAGGAAATGGTGTTTGGTGCTGTCGCGTTTCTTAGAGTCTCTTCATATTTAAAATTTAACCACTTACACGCTCAGCTTCCGGCCAGTTTTCTCTTTCTTTCTCTCTTTTTGCGATTATCGGATAAGAGTGGATGTTTCGCCGTTAAGTAAGAAAGAAGGGGAAGAGAGGATTTCTTCATTTAGATTAGTTTTGCAGGGTCAGCATGTTTTCCGTCTTGCGTTTTCGCCGCTGCATAGCAGCGGGCTTCCGGAAATATTTCAGTGCTAACTTATGTTGACAACGAGCAATTGTCAAGGCTACCCGTAGCCGCAGAACTTTCCGGCAGGAAGCCTGCATATTTGCTCAAATGAACCTACATTGATTATTGCTTCCAAGGGCATCAAGCGTGGCACGCAAACTTTGTTGTGGAACACGTGTTCTGTCACTTTCCTATAACAACGTCTTCAAACTTACCACAAGTACAGAGATGCTCAACGGCACAAATCAGAGATATCAATGTACCTTTCAGATACTGATAAGGAAGGCACAAATACGTTACCGACATGTTAGCTCAAAAACTGGAGAATCATTGATTACATAGATCGGTCAGGAAATATAGAAAGTCAATTGTGGGAACTGTGAATAATGTTGGTTTGACAAAATTACCACCAGCGTATTTGTTTCTTGCTTGCCTATTGATTTTTTTACATACGCGTTGAGAGTTCCCTATTTGAACAACACGGATGGTGGGCATGGTGGAAACTACTAACTGCCCTTATACTAGATTACTAGTGGGTGGATAATGAACGAATAATGGAAAGTAGTTTCAGTGGCAAGAATGTGGACGCTAGCTAATGTGGGTACAAAGTCTGCTGTGCACAAGGTATGTGGCAATTACTGAGGTGACGGGATTATCTGTCAGCGAACTATTTTTCTTTTTATGCTCTTTCTTTCACGACTGAAAGCGTATCTTCCTGTTACACAAAGCACTTAAGTATGTTACACAACACAATTTTTAACTTGTTTTTTAATGAGATGTCAGGCAAAACAGGCAATAATACTCTGTTTGCACTGAGCAGCAAGCAGTCCAACTCAGTGAATAACGATATTCACATTTCTACATTTTTTGATGTTGTTCTTACTCCTTTGCATATACAAGCAACATCTCCAGAAAACCTTTTCCACTGCATAACAGTAGTCCCTTGGTGGCTCTGACTGAATTAACCACGAAGAGATAAATTTCTCTAAGCAACCTGAAAAATACTCAAAGATGGTTTCTAAAAAAGAAAACGCTTTGTTCAAGTAATGAGCATAGCAATGTGGCTTGCATAGACTACCTTTTTCGCACAACAAATTACATGTAGTGATTCCTTGTTCAAGGTACGGGATGTTGTCTGGTTAGTTGGTTTATAGTAACAGCCTGCTTGTTTATGCGGAGTGTAGACTACACATTAAAACGCAGAAATAAACACACACATGAAGCATGTGCTTTCAGATCTTCATGTGTGTGCTTCAAGCGTTTTTCGTACTACTGAAACCTGTATTTCATTGTGCAGTGTATATGCACTACAAAACTCTACAGTTTGTCAATTATTACCGGGGTTATTATCATTTTTCTCAAGCTGCCGTAAACGGAACAGTGTCAGCGTTTCGTGCCGGGACAATTACTTGCCTTCGTTACAGGCCGCCATAGTTAGCTTGATGATAGCTCTTGAACGAAATATCGTTAACATTATGAGAAGGTTAGAATTTAGTAGGTGACCAACCTTCCCCTCCCAAATAAACCCATGATCCGCTAGCGCTAATCGAGCAAGAAGAAAAAAAACGCATAACAATACCACAGCCTAAAGTTTCTTACATTGCAGAGGCAAATGAAATCCTCAGTGAACGATGCCTGAAGCCTATCAAGGGGGATACCCAACCGGCAAGCTTTACCTGGCGCTGCACTGCCGCTGCCGATGCTTTTTGCCCCCCACCATTCTCCGAATCCCACCTTGAACATTTTGTCATCATTCATGAGCGGATTCTGAATATATCGCCGTCATTTACAGCATAAGTACTTATTTGCGGACAAAAAGGATATCATAAAGAGTGTTCATTATTGCCTAATCGGTACGTTTAAGGCTATAATGCTATCTCCAGCTTTGCTGTTCGAGGTATAAGAAGTTGTACTGGGGATGTAGTTGGGCTTAGCGAAGTAAGGAAAAATGAGGCTAATACAGTGCTGAAAAACAGACACGCTAATACTGCCGTGAATTAGTTCACAGAAGGGAACTAGGGGTGCGGTTCCTTATCCACAGGAATATCACTGACAACATAGAGAAATACCATCGCTTCAGGGGGAGGGTGGCAAGTATCGTAATTACGTGTGGCAAGTACATGGGAAGTGTCGTAACAAAACGTGCAGGACGCTTCGAGCCATGATGATCATTTGGTTCAACGCTTCTACGAAGACTTAGAGTCAGCAATCAATAAAGTAACGACAGCGTATACTATATATTAATGGGTGACTTTAATGCCAAAGTCGGCAAGAAACGGGCCGGAGACCATGCAGTAGGGGAGATTGGCATAGGCTTTAGGAATGCCAGAAGGGAGTTATTAGTTGAGCTTGCAGAACGCAATGATATATGGATATATAATACCTTCTACAGAGAACGGGCAAACCATAAGTGGACGTGCTTGAGCCCAAATGGGGAAACTAAAATTGAAATATACTTTATTTCGTGTGCATATCCGGTCATAAAGGATGCAGATGTAGCTGGTGAAACTCGATGCAGTGACCTTAAAATTGTAACAGCTCGAATTTGACTACACCTAAAGAAAGCACAGGCATAAGCCTATACGCGAGAAGTCAGCTAATTGGATAGCGTTGAGAGGGACAGTACAAGATTTCAGAGATTTGCTTCATGATAAATTCGCGGCTCTAAACGAGGTAACTGACATTATTCTTCACACAATGAACGGAAATCTATCTAGTATGATCCCCAATTGTTCAAGCGCAGTTAGAGATGCAGTCACTAGACAGGACACGGGCAAACTGTCTCAGGGGACGAAAAATCTCATTAAGAGATGACAAACCATGAAAACCTGAAATGCAACAGACAAAATAGAGCTATCACAGCTTTTGTAGTTAATCAATAGGCGTAAGGTAGCCGACATAAGAAGGTATAACATGGAGAGAATGCAACATGCGGTAAAAGGCGAAAAAGCGTGAAAGCTGCGAGGGCACGCTCGTGCACAGGCAAAAATCAAATGAATGCACTGAAGGGCATTGAGAGCAAAGTTACAATCGATTTTGATGGTATAGTCAAGTGGCAAAGGAGTTCATAGAGAGCTGAACAGACACCAAAGCAACCAGGATGTTACCGTAAGAAGCAATAATAGCCCAGATGAATTTGCCATCCTACCAGTAACGACAGGGTGTGTAATAAAAACTCTAAAAGCAATGCGAAATGGTAAAGCTGATGATGTGGATAACGTGACAACTGACCTGTTAAAGGATGGCGGAGACATTGTGTGAGAAAAACTAGCCACCCTATATACGAATGGCCTCTTGACAAGAAGAGTACCAGAATCTTCCAAAAACGCCAACAGAATCTTAATCAATAAGAAAGGAGACTTCAAGGATTTGAAAGTTAGAGGCTGATCAGCCTATTGTGAATTCTGAACAAGGTATTTACAAAACGAATGGCTAATAGAATTTAGATAACATTAGAATTCAATCAATGAAAAGAACAAGCAGGATTTCGTACAGGCTGCTCTACAATGTACAATATTCATACTATCAATCAGGTGATAGAGAAATGCGCACAATACAATCAACCCCTATACACAACCTTCAAATATCATGAGAAAGCAAATATTATGAGAAGGCCTGAAAAAATGTCAATTCTAACGCTACCAGAAGTGATTTAAATGGCAATATGACGGTTTGGCGCACCTTTTCCAACATGGTTCAGCGTGGTATACTATCATTTTCTGCGCCCACCATTTCCTCTCTGCTTTCCCGTATTCGCCAATGGCGGGTACAGTCTCCGAACACTGGCCACTATTTTTCTGCTATTCTTCACCACCCTCCAGCATCTATACCACCTTGTCCATCTAACGTATACCATGTCACTCACCACTGTCCACTATAAGCACCATCATCTCCTGCATACCCAGCAATATTTTCACTCTACCCACCATCTTATCGCGTGCCCACCACAGCAATTTTTCTGATAAGGTAACCTTTTCGTATATATTTATATGCCACATTAAAAAAGAAATTTAAAATTTGTCTTAAAAAATACATATTTAGTGCTGTCTTACCAAAAACATTTTTATGCAATACCGAGTTGTGTAGTAGTACACTCTTATGATCATATTATTTTTATCAACGCTCAACGTCATTGCCGCAGTAGCGTAATATACGCTTTTACACAGTATGATGATTGTGAAACATATAATTACAGGTAGCAAGGTATGTACACGTTTATTAACCTGATGACTTCACACTGTCTGAGTAGCCACATATACATAGTTATTACTGTCCCACTTAGCTTTAGCAGAAACTGCAAAAATGGAGGGTGCATCGGAACCGAGTCAAACCAAACGCATGGTCTTCCTACTACCTTAATATGGCTATATTCATTTCCACACTAAAGAACTTACTATTCATGTTAATTACCCAGCTTTTTAGATACTGGCGTAAAATTCAAAGTATGAAAACAGAGTTGCAGAGCACCTATAGCAACCACTTATTGAATGGTTTCTTGTACGATGCACCTCACGTAGTCATTTTTTCTCGCGCTGTACAGAAAGCCCGCGAAATATAAAATATAAGCCATGAGGCACTGTCTTATTTAGCGCCCTGTTTTGCAACGCAGGAAAAGTGACTATGTGAGACGCATTGAACAAGAACCAATTGAATCGATGATTGCTGAAGGTGCTCTATAAATCGGCCCCTCCGGCCACTGTGATGAGAGCTGGCTAAGACATGCGTCAATCACGTCCTTTATCATGGCTACTTTAACTAGTTCCTCAGTCATTTGGTGCTAGTGCTAAAACAAAGGCTCCGGAGCATAAAAGAGCGGCGAAGAGCCGTTACAATATTTGAACTGCATAGCTATGTGCGGGTAAGGCGTGCCTTTCAAAGAGATGCAATGTTCTCTTAGATAACATTCAGGCAGTGCCCGGTTTTCCTAATATACGAAGCACAACACGATAGGGACACACGGTGCACGACCCCTGACTCAGAGTCAACAAACTTCTTTCGATGGTTCATGAACATCACATTAATATTTTCCTCCATTTGCGGATACTTTGGCGTGAATGGTTGCCCAGGCCCTCTATAGTAGCTTTTGCGCAGAAAACGGAACGCGGACAACATATCTTGTAGCCGCCCTTTTAAGCCTGGGTGACACTTTTCTCCGTGCCTGTTTTCCACATGCTAAATACTGTGATAAATCTGTGCCAGCTCAACCAGGGCTCACACTATTTCTATCTATCTACCTATCTATCTATCTATCTATCTATCTATCTATCTATCTATCTATCTATCTATTAATCTGTCTGTCTGTCCGTCCGTCTGCCTGTCTGTCTGTCTGTCTGTCCATCCGTCCGTCCGTCTATCTATCTATCTATCTATCTATCTGTCTATTAATCTGTCTATCTATCTATCTATCTATCTATCTATCTATCTGTCTGTCTGTCTGTCTGTCTGTCTGTCTGTCTGTCTGTCTGTCTGTCTGTCTGTCTGTCTGTCTGTCTGTCTGTCTGTCTGTGTGATGTTATATTGCATGAGATTTGCTTGGGAATTGCTTAGTGACAGCAGAACTTTAAAGTGCGTTAGGAATTCAAAGACCAGGTTAATACCGGGAGCTTCTCTGACTACTACTGCGCAAAAATGTAGCACACTTGCTACATTTTTGCTGCTCTAATCAACGATGTTTCGTCAAATCTGAACTATTGGCCCCACAGAGGTATAAAGCAAACTTTTGAGTCTCTACACTGGTAGACCATACTAGGCAGTTTTCGAATAGGGGTCCCAAAAGTTTGAGGCCCCAGTGAAATGGCTTCAAGGCCGCTGCGCACGCGCAAAACCCAAACCAAGTTTAGGTTTTGCATTGGGGGCATTATTTCTCGAATTTAGCGGCAAATCCAAAGCTTGCCTCAAAAGCTTTTTCTCACACAAACGTGATGGCACCAACTGAAGTGACTACTCTCGGCCAGTACTAGACTGGTCGATAATTGCGTGATTGTTCAAAGCGCCACAAACCTTATTCGAAAGCTCTTCGCTTCTGCTTGACCCAAAGCGTGCGTGCGCAAAGAACTTAGGGGCGCCAATTCGGCAATTTCCTACTGACTTCCTCTATTTCTTGTCATTTTATAAGCACGTATGAACGCTAATGAGTGATTATCAATATTACCACTGCAACTATTCCTACTAAAACTACTACACCACTACCAGACTCTTATTTACTGATCTATAGCATTACTAGCAGCATTTCCTAGGTTCTTAAATATAATCAAGCTTACTTATGTGTCATTTGAATATTTATTGAACCGCGGCGTAAATTACATAATTTGTTTGGGCGGGAGTTTGATCTTCCCCTTCCAACTCTTATAGGGACAATTTCGATAAATATATTTTTTGTTGTCATATCTCTCCACACAAATGTCTCTACTGGTTTTTAGCCACTCATAACTCGTATTCGAAGGTACTACATCAAAAGGTGTCCAGAAGAGCTCTGATTATGTGATATTTTGGTTTGAAAGAACATTGACACTACTGTCTAGGAAGCTAATTATATGTTTATAAGAATCACTATCGATTCACTTGAAGTGAATCTGACAAAGTTCGAGCCTTGAGTCGGAGTGTGTCCACCTCAGAAAAATTTTTGTGAGTCCGAGTGAGTCCGCCGCGCAAAAAAATAATTCATGAGTGAGTCTGCGTGAGCTCCACAGGTTTTGCGGATCTGTGACTAATACTAGTACTTATGCTAATAATAATATGTTGTAGATAACTTCTTTAACGTGCCCTGGGACAACAATAAGGGCTTTATGCAGCTACGCGGCAAAATAAAAGAATAAAACAACAATACCATACAGACAATCTTTAAAAATAATTGAACAGTGAAGACATGCAACAACATTCAGCGATAAATGGGAAGAATAAAAAGTCTATGTGTGAATCAGAAACAAAAGTGAAAAATAAAGGGGAATGGGCACAAAAATATTGCAACCTTCCTAAAACACGGGCAAGAGAAGACTCTGCACATGGGAAAAACTATTTCAAGACAGTGAAGAGTTGACGCAAAAACATTGAGAGTGGACTGTAAAAAAACATCAGGACTATTGAAGTTAACATTATAGAGACTTCGTATTTTGTGAGCAGTAGAGTGTTGAAAAAAGTTGGCAGGTACGTGAAATTGTTGATTCTCTGAGTGACTCACGGGAAATCTGAAAATTTATCCAACTGAAAAGGAAACTGTAGGATATCATTCCATGCACTAGTTTTTAAAAAAATATTAGGTCAGCGCGATTTTTTCGGCAGTGAAGTGACGACAATGATAACAATCTGGCAGTGCTGGAACGAGATCCAGATTTACTTCCAGCAAAATTATGGTTGTATAAGCTTATGATTGTTCTCTAGACTCCCTCATTAATGTCACTGCCAGATTTTGCAATGTCATTCAAGATCACAGATGTATATTCATGTTGAGGAAGACATATTACAGTGTAAAACTTGTGGAAGGCTGTAGGAGAACTGAATTCTCGGGAGATTGTACAAACGCACCTGAGAGAACGAATATCATGCATAGGAGCACGTTTAGTGTGAGGAGAAAAGTTTTACATGCTATCAAAAAGAACACCAAAATCACTGATTTCATAAACGTTACTTAAGAACATGGTAATGACAGAGTATGGAAAGAACAGGATCAATTTTTTGCTAGATATATTCATGAATTTGGTATTTGAGGTATGCAGACAAAAGTTATTGTTATCCTACCATTCGGAGAAAAACAAATCTGACTGCAGCAAGCGACAGTCATTAACTGAATGAATTTAACGAATTGCAAAACAAATGTCAGTGTAAATTAAAAATAATAGTGGGCCTAATGCTTAAACTACTTCACTAGTAACTTTGCACATGGAAGATGTTTGGCCAATTGCGGCCACATAACATGATATATTATGGATATAGCTGTGCAGGAAATTCACAATGAATGAATCAACATCAAAGTTTGCAAGTTTACACGAAAACAGTCAGTGGTTGACTAGGTCAAAAGCCCTTACTGATCACAATGTACTACATGAACCTGTCCTCTCTGAAAAATAGAAGCTTTGCGTCATAAAACTAGCCAGATTTTTGGTAGTTGAGCGGCCAGCGAGAAACTTCTATTGATTAGAAATCAATGAATGATTCGATTTAACATATATAAGTTTTGAAGAGCCAGCTCAAGGATCTTTGACATGCCACACAGTAAAAAATTGGGCGATAATAGGAACATTAGTTTTTCTGCCCTACCTAAATGCTGGAAGAACACGCGCAGTTTTCCACATGCTGTAAAATGTGGAAGAGTTCAGACAGTTGTCAAATATTTTAGTCAGTACTGGGGCAAACATACTACCAAAAGCCTTTAGTATGGGGGAAGGGATGCCATCTGGGTCAGACAATGAGGACGGTTTGAAGCACTTATTGCATGATCAGATGAGCTTTTCATTCAGCGATAGACCACTAGATGTGCGAACTGCCTTGGGCTGTTGTACTATCTGAGTCCTAGAGTCTGATGCCTTATAAATGGATGAAAAACGATTGGAAACACTTAGCGACGGCATGCACTTCGACACCGTCCGAATTTATTGTCCTGTAGGACTCCCCACATATGGTACACCGTTTGCGTACATACTTCCAAAACTCAGCTGGTCTGTCAGAAAGTTGTTTTCTAATAATGCAATATATAAACTGTGGTCCCGTTTACATAGGCGTTTAGAAAGAGCTGACAAAATCTGCACTCTTCCTTCTACTTGCTCAATAGAGAATACTTAGCCTTCTTGGGCGCGCGATATGTATGCTTCAGTGCACTTATAATTTCAGGGGAGAACCAGTGGAGGTATTTACGATGTTTAGGTGCATATTATGGTATAGACTAACGCATGCTGTTCAATACAAGCTCCTCAAACTGCTCAACTTGTCCACAAACATCAGGTTTCTCAGTAAGTTGGAACCAATCAACGGCTGACAAGTAATAACAAAAGCCCATGTAGCCCCCTCTCTTGAGAGTGAATCTTGAAGATTTCTTGAAATGACTGCTGTAGCTCGTATTCTTGGCACATGCAGACAATTTTACATTAGGTTGTGGGTGGGAATTTGTGAGGATGAAGAAGAGAGAATCCAGAGCATGAAACTTCAACGGGTTTATTGTTTGAAGGACAGAAATCCAAGACGTTGTCTTTGCAAGTAACAATTGTGTTATTTTGCAGTATAGAATTAAACACCAGAATATATGAGCAGGCTGCACTTTTTCTCGATGAAGTGATCAGAAAAGGTAAGCGTGCTGCAGTCTATTCTACGCACATTGAAGTCACCAAGAGCAATAATTTTGTGCCCACTATGAGACGAAATCACATGCTCGATGGAAGACATGACATCATGAATCAAGCTAGGGAAATGTTGGTTGTGCTAAATCGGATCATCCTATCAACCTTTTTTTTTCTTGGCGTTCCAGGCCGATATTTAACCAGAGAGATATTTCGAAAGGTTTGAGATCTTTCCGTCTAACAGGTTTCAGTGATTTATCAATGGCAATCAGCACGCCACCACCTTCCTGTTTGATTGCACTTAAATCGCGATCGCTGCGGAAGGTGGTGAAGGTCAGGGCGAAAAGCCAGATGAGAGATTTTCAAGGTACAGCCAAGTTTCAGAAATAAAAATAACAGAAAAATAATACGAAAGAACATCAGCGAAAAACTCGTTTGTCTTGGTACGTGGAGCACGAGCAATCTGGTAGAGAATTTCCACGTTACACGCTGATTCTACACTTGGCACTAGCTCAGAGGGATGAAGCATGTTGTTGTTCAGCACCCCACCAAAGGCTTGTAGAGGTATCTCTGAAGCCACATGCAAGGGTCATTCAAGGCCTGTAGAGTTAGCTTGTCAACCTCGATGTAGAAAAAATATGTCTAAAATTTAGTTTGAAGGCGCCGGAAAGAGATGAAAGACAGATACAATGAAGCAATATGTTTTGTGATGTCAGCAGCACTGGTGTCCGGGCTGCGATGTTGCCGGCGATGTTGCCACCTGCAGCGGCACACATGCAGAAAGAACCGGGTTCTGAGCTGCCTTCCTGAACGCAGCAAGCCACAACTTCGTCTTCGCTAGGCTTAGCGCTAGCATAGCTTGGTTCACACAATTTGCAGCAAAAAGAGCGAGATCCAGACTTTCCGAGTTGCAGCTCTTCATCAGTTCACTTCACGAGAACATGCTTTGAGCAACATTCATAGCTGAAAAACTGCTGCTTACCGAAAAACGGGCAGGAGCAGAACAAGCATGCTTCCCGGCTTGGAGCCTTATGGTACGGGACTATACAGTCCTGCACAGTTGGACAGTGATATAATCAAACAATAATAATAATAATAATAATAATAATAATGATAATTTGAAATTTGGTGTTACGTGGCTTGAAAGACGACGAAGGTAAATGACACCCCCAAACAAAATAATCATGATATGCGTATCATGTAAAACATGGCTACATGTTACCCTGATAGCGTGCACGCGGCCGTTTCGGTAGCTCCACATATACCAACTTTGGTATTACGTGACGTGAAGGGAAGATGAAGATAAATGACACGTCTCAACATGATAAACATGATATTTGTATAATTTAAAAATGACAATGCTACACTCATAGCGCGCTCACGGCCTTTTCACTAGCTCACGTGACGTGGAAAGATAACAAAGGTAAATGACACGTCTAAACAAGATGAATTTGAGATGCGTGTGATGTAAATCATGACTACATGCTACTCTCACAGCGTGCTCGAGGCTGTTCCACCAGCTCCACGTACAGACAAATTCCACTGGACTTACGTCACGAAAATGTTGTGGCGCTGTCTTGGTAGGCAAAAGACGCTCTGCCTACCGCAGTTTCTGCTGGGTTTTCAATGGTGCGTGTGGTGTTATCAGTCAATGAACGAGACAAAAAAAAACGGTATGCCGACGAACTGCGTCGTAGTTGGATGTGAGTCGCGTCTCACAACTTAGTTTTGTTTGTTTGGCGCACATCGTAGCCCTAAGCGCTTATGGCGGAAGTTACATGCGAACGTCGCTATAATTTTACCCATAATGTCAACATCCACCTACCTGTGTTTACAAACATGGAATGGTCCTCTACCGATCTTGGTGTCACGTGACGTGAATAGACGACGAAGGTAAATGACACGTCTAACCGTGATAATGATTATATGCGTGTCATGCAATACATGACTGCAAGCTACTCTGATAGCCTGCATGCGGCTGTTTCGCTAGCTCCACGTATACCAAATTTAGTATTACGTGACGTGAATGCACGACGAAGGTAAATGGCATGTCCAAACTTAAAAATAATGTTATGCGTGTCTTGTAAAACATGACTACATGCTACGCTTATAGAGCACTGCTGCCATTTCACTAGCTACATATATTTAATGGAATTGTGAATAGACGGTGGAGGTAAATCACACGTCGAGACTTGATAATCACGATATGGAAGTCACGCACGGCCTAATTTACGTCCGCCTCGCAACAAAGTGCTGAATTTAAAGTGACATACCAACTTTTTTCATTCGCGCTTCGCATATCATAGATTCTTACTAAACGTGAATTCTGCCAATTATTGGCTTTGCAGTCTCAGTATATATTTTCAACAGCACCTCCATGACGGAAGTTTGTAAACGGAGCCGTAGTGGGTCCCTGCATAAGACCCTTCCGTGCTCAAAATTCTTGGGGAGGGGGAGGTCTGATTTCCAGGCTAAGCTACTTGACGACAAACAGGCAGTAAAAAAGTGTTCCCCACTCACCATTATGTCTACAGGCAGTGTGAACTGCCATTCTATTGTTTGATTGACATATATACCCCATAAAGTGTAGCATGGGGGGAAGGGGTAGTCCACCGTAGTAGCTCAGTTGGTAGCGCGCTATTCGAAGGTCCAGGTTTCGGTCCCTGCCCCCATGGCAAGTCGCCTTTCATCCACTTTGTTTGCAATTAAATTACAATTACTTCTTTTAAAAACCTCTGTATTCTCCTTGGCATAATTGGGCATCAGTTTCCATTATTAATGTAAACGCGAGCCCTTCAGTGTACACTTCTTTCCTGTAGGCTATGCTAGTGTGGAACCTAATTTGATCACGCCCCATTTTCGATCTGTTTCGGTTGTCACGGGATGCGACTTCCGTTTAGGCGTTCAGGCACTCAGCAACAAAAATTTGAAACGTCCGTATAAACTAAGCGCGAGTCAACTGAAAGAAGCTCAATGCTCAATACGTGTATATTTTTTGCGACAAATAAAGATTTTCATTGAATGATTGTTTGATTGATTGATTGATTGATTGATTACGGGTACTACTGCAACAAGCTGGTCACAGCCAAAAAGAAAAGAAAGACG
This sequence comes from Rhipicephalus annulatus, assembly GCA_013436015.1. Taxonomy (NCBI): domain Eukaryota; kingdom Metazoa; phylum Arthropoda; class Arachnida; order Ixodida; family Ixodidae; genus Rhipicephalus; species Rhipicephalus annulatus. The sequence continues at coordinate 694,628 of WOVY01002200.1, read as the reverse complement.
TCGCGCGGACGTCAGTTGACAACAGCACTCCAGGGAATGTTGCGTCCACAGAACACGCACTGGAAATAGAATCGAGGGATACTGGATGTCATCGAGAAAAAAAGCGCAATGCTCCGCCCTTCTTCGTATCACGCTGGTATAGCTTTATGTTTCCGCCCTACACCGACTAATAAACGCCACGCCAGCCACGCGTTTCCATGTTAACGCTCTTTCTCAACATTGGGTGACGCATGCAGTGGAAATGCTTCGTCGGCCGCTGTTGCTACCAGAAAATGGCTCAGTGGCGTCAGTGCCAGACGCCTCTCATGTTTTTATTTCGCATTCAAGCAGTATCGTAGATGGCATTTTTATAAACCTATAACCAACCAGTGAGGTGTATAGTTCATTATTGATGACAGTGTGAAGTTTAGATTTCCTCTTGTCCCCTGTGAAATGTATGTCAGGTGAAAAATACTTAGTGCAGAACTTACTATGTCTCATGACATTCCCAGGACAAGCGTTGTCTCTTATACAAAGTACGCCTAAACGTATACACAACATTGCATACCTTCTCAAATATTGGTGTTCCTTGATTGTATTCAGAAATTTTCGGTGCTGTTTGCAATTTCTTCTGTTGGTATGTTATGTGGTTACTATAGAACTGGACAAAACCTGCGCTATGTAAAGCTTCGACAATTCCTTTTAAAGGACAAGGGAAAGAGAACATGCGAAAGATTTTAGCCTAAGAAATGCGTAGAAGCAAACTTAATTAAAAAAAAGCATAGTATACAGAGCCTTTATGAAGCATCTGTTCCGTAGATCAAATTCAGCGGCAGCTAGAGGCAAGAACACTGCGCAACTTACCCTCCCGACAACTTGACGGAAAATGATAATATTGGGCTGTTTTTCACGTGTTTATGAAAGACAGCTCATCTCTGTAAACGAAAATAATTATCGATCTCTACTTGAAAGTGTTGAAAGTTAGATTAGGTAACCGGAAGTGCAAATTGAAAGGAACTCTCAATCAACTTCATTCGTCAAAGTGCTGCATTAGCAGCAGCGCTCACAATTCATCAACATGAAGTAAATTGCCCACCAGAACTTCTTTTTTGGGAGCTCAGAAGGGGTTAGCCAGGAAGAAAGAGCAGATAATATGACGAAAAACAAACACACACCAAACCAAACTCAAGTAGCTAAAAACACTTGAAAACATGAAACCCTGCCCGTAATCTCCAATCTCTATCCTCTGTGTTGGGAAGCATATTATAATAATTTCTACTCTTGTGAAAATTCTTGCCTTCCAATATCTTTTCTGTTTCTTTAGGAATGATGGCTTTTAAAAAATGGCCCCGTATGTGCATGTTTCACTGCAAGTGTCGTCGAAAGACGATAATCTTGCGTCTGTTGAGAACGAACGAAACGTTTATTTGACGTCCTGCGCGAAATAATCAAATTATGGTATTCTGGAGGCGCTGCGTTTGAGTGTCTCGATCCGTGTAGCGAAGGCGAACGAGCGCATCGAGGCACGTGAGACACGAGCGCTACCTGGCAGTTATCTTCGAAAACGAAGGAAGGCTTGCGTGCCTTTCTCGAAGGCGATAAGATGTATAATGCAAAGGTACGGGCAGGTGCCACCACCGTGTCGACTTTGCCAAGCGATGGAAACACTTGCCTTTTTGTGCATAGCGTTGCAGTATAAGCGCAGCGTGATAAACGTTGCCGTCCTTAGAATTAGTTATGTATGCCTTCTTTAGTATAAAACACTTATACAGAATATTGACATCTTGTTATTGTGGCTCAGATATACGCAATATTGGCTTTTTTATTAAGAATCGAACAAGTATTAACGCTAAAACTTGAGTAATATTGATGGATGCTGCAGATGGGGTTGGCCGTTTGGGGTACCGTTACGGCAAACAAACAGACAAATGTACAGACAGACATACATACAGACAGACAGACAAACCAAAGCTTTTGGGTCAAAGTTCTCCAAGAACATTGTCTTTAATATACAGAGCATTCGGGAAAGTACCGGCATGCAAGAGTTATATCGCACAGCGCAAAATAATCAATAAGGGAGACGTTGTGTTTCTGTTTCCTCCAGCTCTTTCTCTGCCTCTTTCTTTGTATCTGTAATGTTCAAAACTCCCCCAATCCTTTCCCCAGTGTAGGGTAGCAGACTGGTTATCCCAAGTGGTTAACATCTCTTCATTGACACCCTTAAATGCCTATCTCCTTTCTTTCAAGCTTGTTCGCAGTTTTCATCGCGGAAGAAAATATTTCTTCTTTCATACGCGCGCAAGTGCGAAATTCACCCGCGTTACTTTCCAACTTAGAATCAGACGTCAAAGTTGATGAATAAGCGCAGAGATCTCTCTCCTGCTTCAGTGACGCCATGAAGTAGCTCACTTGTTCAAGGTCACAGTGTGTGTTATATCAGGTGTAATTGAAAATACGTTTCCATGTCATCTTTTACCTGCAGGGGGCGAGTTTTCGGAGATCAGGATTGAACCCTGCCCTCAGCTGCCCTGCCATTTCAAAAAGGGCAAGCCACTCAAGCTTGAAGTTGACTTTGTCGCTGGTTTGTATTGTCCTTTTCATCTACGCGGGTGCACTAGGACTCCGTGACCCCAGAAAACTTTCAGTGACTCGGTATAATAACTACTTTGTTAATTATTATTAGGTATATATTAGTATACTTGACAGAACGTAACAATTTACGGATCTTGAATACTTTCTAAAAATAAGGCCAACCGCACGTGGACGTGGCGTACTCCTAATGGCGAAACTAAAAACGAAATAGACTACATTATGTGTACTCACCCAGGCATTGTACAGAATGTAGAAGTAGTTGGCAAGATCCGATGCAGTGGCCATGAAGGGCTCAAATTCTTCAATATTTAAAAAATCAGACATGAACTGATACGCAAGCAGCCAATTATTTATCTAGCTATAAGAAAGAAAGTACAGAAATTCAGAGTTTCCCTTCAGAATGGATACGCAGATCTAAGCGAGGTAACCAACATTAGCGCTGACACTAACAAAGGTAATCTGACTAGTATTAAGGAATAGTGTGCAACGTGAATCGGAGGCACAGTCATTAGACAGAATACTGGCGAAGTATTCCAGGAGACGAAAAATCTGATTAAAAGACGACCAACCAGGACAGCCTGAATTGCAACCGACAAATTATTGCTAGTGGAGCTTTAAATCAGTCAATAGGCTTAATGTGGATGACATCTGAACATGAAGCAAATCAAGCCATCTGGAAAAAAGTGGCGGAAGCCTAAAATCTGGGAAGGCAAACTTGTGCAAGGGCGAAAATGGGATATATGCATTAAGAGACAAAAAAGGCAGATCATAACTAACATGGATAGGTTAGTTGAAGTTGCGCCAGAGTTCAGAAGAGAGCTGTACAGAACCCGAAACAACCTGGATGCCCTGATACAGTGGTCTAGCACAGAGAAATTCGACATTCTACCAGTAACTACAGAAAAAGTAATTAAAGCCCCCGAAAAAATAAAAAAGGCAAAGCCACCGGTGAGGATAAGGCAGCAGTGAACCTGCTGAAAGATAACAGAAAAATTGTGTTAGAAAAACTGGAACCTTATGGACAAAATTTCCCTTGAAGGGAAGCGTATCAGAACCTTCGAATAATGTCAAAATTATCTTGATGTATAAGAAAGAAGGCATCAAGGACTTGCAAATTTACAGGCCTATCAGCTTACTGTCCGTTCTCGACAAACTATTTGCGAAACATTAGGGGACCCAAAAGTTTCGCCTTTAGGAGTTCAACGAGATTGCGACATCCAGTTCGCAGTGCGTACTTCCAACTCTTAGTGCAAGAAACCTGTTCGAATTCGCTGTGCATTAACGACGTGGCCTTAAGAGATTATGTGAGGTAGCGTGGTTGCCTTTTGTAGTGGTGTACCAGCTTTCAACCACGTAGCCATTACAATAATCATATATTCTAACGCCCGTTGGCAATGGACGCTTGATCATGCATTATTACTGCGATATTTCATGTTGCATTGTGAAGCCTATATATGCAGCACGCGCGCGTTTGTGAAGCATGGAAGCTAGTTTCAGTGCATTTCCAAGCAGAGGAAGTTCTTTTCTCTGTTCTCACAAGGAGATGCGTGGCTATGTGGTGGAACGTCCGCTTGACACGCAGACGAACCGTGTTGAATCCTTACTAGCACCCCAAGAACCCTGGTTTGGTCTCCGCCTTGCTACTGGGTTTGAATCATTTATTTATTTTATTTGCATCGTTCTCGACTTTTTGGTCGCGCTTAATATGATGAGTTTTGTTCACAAATAACGGCGCCGACGCTGACGCCAACACCATAATTTCTGCGAAACAAGCTCTTTAATGCTATCGCGTTCACACTGTATCTACCATAATTTGGACGACGTTAGAGTTTAGTCAACCAAAGCACCAAGCAGGATTCTGTAGCGGCTACTCCCCTCTAGACCATATTCATACTACAAATCAGCTAATAGAGAAATGCGCGGAATGCAACAAACCCCTATACATAGCATTCATAGATTACGGGATGGCGTTTGGCTTGGTGCAACGACTAACACTACATAAACCTACAGATAGCGATCTACACCGGATCCACAGCAACCATAGTTCTCCATAAAGAAAGCGACAGAATCCCAATAAAGAAGACTGTATGGCCAGGAGACACTTTTTTTCAATACTATTCACCCTACTCACCATGTTTCGCTCAGTCGAGACATCAGCAGTAATGCAGGAAACACGTAATCAGCGCATCGACGAACACTACATTTACATACTGAAAGTAATCTACAGCGGATCTATAGCAACCATAGTTCTCTATAAAGAAAGCGACAGAATCAAGGGTGTATGGCAGGGAGACGCTGTCTCTCCAATACTATTCACCGCATGTTGACAGGACGCTTTCAGGGCCCTAGATTAGAAAGAGTTAGGAATTAGAGTTAATGGAGAGTATTTTATTCACCTGCAATTCACTGATGATATCGACTTGGTTATTAACTCAGGGGACGAATTACAGCTCTTGATTACCAAACCGGACATGGAAAACAGACGAGTAGGTCTGAAAATTTATATGCGTAAAACATAATGTGCAACAGTCTCGGAAGGTAACAGCAGTTTCCGATAAGTGGAGAGACGTTGGAAGTACTAAAGAAATGTGTCTACTTAGGACAGGTAGTAACCGCGGAGCCAAACCATGAGAGTTAAATAACTAGAATAATAGGGGTGGGGTGGACTACATTTGGCAGACATTCTAGCATTTTCTATTCTTGAATGGTAGTGTACCACTAACCATGAAGAGTCAGGTATACTACAGCTGCTTCTTACCGGTACTTATTAACGAAGGATTCAGCTTAAAGGTGGTTCAGCTTAAAGTGAGAACGATGCAGCAAGCGATGGAAAGGAAAATGATAGGTGTAACCTTAAGAGACAATGCAGGAGAGTGCGTCAGGGATCAAACCAGGGTTCAGAATATCATAGTTGAAATCAAGAAGAAGGAATGAACATGCGCCAGACACGTGGCGCATAGGCAGGTTAGCCGCTGTTCATTCAGTATAATTTGCTTGATTCCCAGAAAAGGTGAACTCACGAGGGGAATAGCAAAAGTTATGTGGCCCAATATAATTAAAAGTTGGCAGGTAGAACATGCCAGCAGAAACCCCATGACCGCTTTGATTGTTGGGTCATGGGAGAAGCCTTTGCCTTGCGGTGAACGTACTCAAGCAGATGATGACTCGTTTTAGGTGCAGTGCATCTTATGGGCTCTGGTTTTGCGCGTCTTCATGCACCAGTCTTAAAGCGTATTGTGCCATCGTAGCCTCGATGTGAAGGTGTGTCCTGCCATTGCCCCTCTTGGTAAAGCAAGTGGCAAGTAAGACGGCACTTTGTCGCTGAAAAATCTACCGAGAATGCATGCTCACCATGAGAGACAACATCACCTGTAATTCTATGAGTGTACATAAGGCAGTGCGTCAGCTCAGGAGAAGAAATATTTTTGTTTCCGGGGTATATGCTGTCTGTGATTGGCACTGGATGCCGTCTCACCGCTTGTCGTCTCACCGCAAATGACGTGTTACTGCGGGAAACACCCGTTCTTCACAGATGCCCGAATATCCCATTAGTTGAACTTTTTTTCACAGCCTAGTCATCTAAGGAAACATCAATATTTAACAGCGATCTAAATTGTGAAGACACTCTTGATGAGTTTTTGCCGTCATGTCACTGCCATGTACCATTTAAAGAACAAACCGATAAAATCGCCTCCGGCATCGTATGTTGTTCTTGTGAGTGGAAGCACGCCAGCGCTTGAAACTAATGCGGCTGAAGCTGGGAAGAAACAAACTGCCCATTCCGTCGCACGGAGAGCGCATGCAATAACAGCATCACATGTGCAAGGGCTGCCTTCCATTGCTCCTGTAGCAGAGAGGAAACGCCAAGGATGTCTTGAAGGAGCATGAAGTGCGCTGGAAGAGGTGGGGAGCTGCGCCACCACTTCATGTTCAGACGACTCACTGCACAAAAACCGTTTCTCACCCTGGAGCGGTCACATTGCCCCACACTAAGGCATTGCCGGGGTATACGTATGGTATAACCCAAGGAAGGTAACTGTTATAGCCATACTACAATATAACATCCCACTTAGTTGCCATCGCATCGATTGTTTCGACCTTGGGACCAAACGGATTCATTTATCTGTATTTCGTTATACGCGCATGCTTCATCACGCTAAACACGAGCGTTTCGCAGCCTGACCTGGACTGCGACATGTATACACTGACGCCAGAGCAGCGAAGTGTTTACAGATATCTTTGCGACGAATAACATATAGCTGGGGGCTGTCGATAGTGAGCGAAGATGGTCAGACACAAGCGAAAGAGCAGTCGATCAGTCAAATCAAGGTAAACATAAGCTGTCGTAAACTACCGCGAACATATGGAGATATATTTGCAACGCTATACTGTTAGTCCAAGCCGGTTAAGGTCTTGTTGCGAAGCATTAATATTAAGCATATTGACGGCTCTTCGTGTTCTCGGTGTACTCGGATACGATAGACGCATCCCATGCGGCTGCCTCATGTCCTAAATATTTTTGTGTTATTCAGAAATAAAAATAAATCATCAAAAGTGTTTCAACTCAGGTGTGAAGCTTGTGCGACCTTTAAGAATTCGCATATATATGGTCTCTTGTAGGTTTATTTGTCTTTCAACCGCATTCAACCTGCTGGGCTGTTCCAGAAACCTTTAGAAGTTTGTCTGGTTCCTTGTATGCAAAGAACTGCGTATACGCGTTCACTGAAAGCAGCTCATTGATTGATATTTGAGGTTTAACATCTCAAAAGCACTATATGATTATTAGAGACGCCGTATTGAAGGGCTCGGGAAATATCGACCACCTGGGGTTCTTTAACGTGCACCCAAGTCTGAGCACACGGGCCTACAGCATTTTCGCCTCCAACGGAAATGCACCCGCTGCAGCCAAGATTCCATCCCGCAACCTACGAGTCAGTAGCCGAGTATACCTTAGCCACTAGACCACCATGGTGGGGCTCCACAGAATGATCCTGCGTGTACAGCAATATACCGGGTTCTTGAACAAATGCGCCGAAAATCCTGAAAAATCGAAAAATTGCGATATTTTCTCGACTCCTTCAGAATTTTTTTTCTGTGACGGCAGCCATCTTAACATAAACGCATCTTCAGTGATAATACTAAAGAAAGTCAAGTTAACTTTTTGACGGGAAACTTAAGTTCTTCACGCGAACAACCCACCGTAGCTTTGACAGATAGAAAAACCGGCCTCCTCTAATGATTGTGAGATAAACTCAAGTTCGAAAGCTTTGAACTTACTTAATGTTATTGCGGCATAATAATAATTTTATAATAATAATAATAATAATATTAATAATAATAATAATAAATATATAAATGACAGTTTCAGTGTGGTTATCAATCTGTGCAGTGTAATTTCGTTCTTTCTTCCTACATGAAGAGGCGTTCTTTACTGTAATCACTAGGCGAGGTCTACATTCAATTTCCATGTTGTTTTTGTCACTTCATTGTTCTCTTAATATCTCTGCACGTTTTGGGAAACGATTTCATGAAGAAGTTTCTTAGTTTCGTAGGTAACTGTCTACGAATATTCAAAACTGAAATCGCACATTATGGCTGTACTTTCTGAGTGCTTGATGAATGACCTACACTACAGCTTAACAATACAATGTACAAATTAATTTATTCGTTCGAGGCATCAGCATGGTGCAAGAAAGACCGCTTTTCAATAGAGTACAAAAGAGATAGTTCTCTCAGTTAAATACCTGAGAGATACTTTTTTTCAGATATTTTGCCACCGCTCAGCTACAGTGGTTACGGTTCTCGGCGGCTGATCCGTAAGACGTGAGATCGATACGGGCTGCTGCGGGCACATCTAAAATGGAATCGAACTGCAAGAGGACGATGTATCATATGACGTCAGCAGACGTTAAAACTTCCCGGGCAGTCAAAGCTTTGTTTTCACATTTTTGTGAAGCGAGAACAGTCTAACGCATTTAGAACAGTTTGTCGTGGCTTTGGTAGAAGGCTGAGACGCCCGTGCGCTGAAATGAATATCTAATGCCTTGTTTTCGCCCGTGTACAGCCGAGAGCTTCCAAAAACTGGAAATGAAGCTTCGAGGCGAGCTCAGCAACAAAGTGTGGTTGCCGTTCCCTGGCTTCCGCAAGAACGCCTGCAAGAACAGCGGCCTCACGTGCCCACTGGAGGTCGGCAAGTCGTACACGCTGCAGTCCACGCTCAACGTCCTCTCAAGTTTTCCATCGGTATGACGTATTTTTGGTGCAGTGACGCTAGGGTAAAAGAAGAGCACATATTCTGCAGCTGTTCACCCATTTTGATCTTTCAATTTCATGCGTTAGCTTCTATAAAGGTGTTCTACTGGATGAAAAATAGTTCCAAAAATATGACGTTATTTCGTGATTCGCTAGTCTTCCACAACGCAGCTGGAAAAAAGCTGAAGTTTTTTGTGTTTGCCCAGTTTACCACATTTGATCAAAATATATCATCTAATAACTTCATGAGTGCGTTGTTAACTAATGAAAAAGTACAAGGAGGTCTGAGGCCTTTTCATTTACAGCAATAACCTTGAAATATCAAGCCCACGTCAGTTTAAGTCTCAGGCTGCCTGTTCAAGTCAGCATTTAGAAAGCACGCCAAGGTGTTTAGAAAATAGGTCGTGAGAAATAAAATAAACATGTGTTGTAGTATTGAACTGTGAATGCAGCGGTACAATATTACTACACTATTTCATTTAAAGTAATAAAGAAGTAATGTTTGTAACTTAAGAGAAGCATTTTTATTTTGTTTTACAGCTGGTATTGAAGCTTTTATTTAGTAGGAGATGTCCCTTCACATGTAGCCAATTTTTCGTGTAGTGAGTTTGTATTCCTATAAATAAAGGTATATTCCAACAATTCTGAGCACAGTAATAATAAAATATAGCAGACAATCGTGCCATGTTAAGGAAGGGGAACGTTATTAAAAGTCTATTTGATTTAAATATAAAGAAAGAAAAGTAAACGAGAAGATAACTTGCCATGGGCAGGGATCAAACCTGTGACTTAAGAATAACTCATTGGATGCTCTACCAACTGACTTATCCCCCCATTGGGCTGTATATGTGGTTTAAACGTAGGAGCGTCAGTCAGTGGCACCAGTAGCCATGACTGCGGGTGTGGATTAGTCTTTTTCTGCCTGTTTTCCGTCACGTAGTACGCGATCATCTTACGAGTTATTACGTGTTATTATTACAAGTGAGCTTTTTTGGCCACGTTTTATTTCTTCAGATTCGCATTACATTTACATCGAATACCATCCGCTGTACTTTACTTGGCATGACTGTTTGATCTCAATATAATTGCGACTAACAAAAAAAACGAGCTCTCAGACGTACCTTTTTCTTCATTAATAATGAGGGTCTCGTTCTGGCAGGTTTGATGCTTTTTGGTAGTACGCGAGGGATTATTTTCAGGCTGCCAGTTCATATTAGGGTCACTTGCTACGTGATGCCAAACAGGCAGAAAAAGAGTGTTCCCCTCTCACCGTCATGGCTACCGGTGCCTCGGACAGATGCCCCCGCGTTTAATGCGCATACATGCCCTCTAAGGTGAACCGCGGGATAGCCGCCATAGTAGCTCAGTTAGTAGAGCATCGAACGCGTTATTCAATAGTCGCAGGTTTGGTCTCTTCACGGAAATTTATCTTTTTGTCTCCTTTACTTAAAATATCATTCCCTCTTCTTTCCTTGGCATGATTTTCTGTTATAGTCCAGCAGGTATAACATTTTTCCCAGCTGGAAAGGATTGTATATACCTACATCTCTATCTCACCATTGTCATCCGTTAGTCTTTCTCTTTCCCTTTCCCCTCCCACATTGTAGAGTAGCAGGCTAGAGCAGGCTATCGCTTAGGCCAACCTCTCTGACTTTCCGTAAATAAACCTGTGTCACTCTCTTTGTTTGGTATATCTCACTTTTGTTGTTTCTAGCAAGAGAAACAAGCTCTTCAACATTTCTGAATAAACCACAGACGTAATGAATCAACCCCAATTTGGTGAAACAGTGCAGAGAACGGCACGCATAATATACGGGAAAGCAATGTGTCTTGTGTATACGGGACAGCACGGTGTCCTGTTCTGCCACATTGTTCATACATCAACTAATATACCGAAAAACCTTTGTGAACCAAACCGCAATGGCGGTGTTTTTAAAAGCAGCGATAGAATTCTAGAGATGACGTAAAAGACAGAAACTAGGTGAGCTTGTACAAATGACAATGACGTAATAAAACAAACAACTGTAAGGGGGTTTCCTGAAATTGTCTATAGAACTATGCAACTTTCTAACTGGTCAGATAAACGACATTTGATTAGTGACAAACCTCGTAGCAAAACGTAAGGCGGTGTTGTAAGGTGCAATGTTCGAAAAATGAACTAAGCAGAAATAACTAGTGCACCAGTAAAAAAGTAACACGTAAACCAGGCATTGCAATAAGCAGGAGGTAAGCAAGAGATACAGGTGACAGATAAGAAGGCAATGACTGACAAAGGGATCATAATGTAGTGAGCAAACGATTTTACACTCACCTGTACAGCACCTGAGAATCCATGCAAGCTTGGTTAAAATAATGATTACCATAGCATAAGAGCTGTTATTATATCTAGTAATGAAGCTAGGTCACCTTTCAAGAGTTCAAATAAAAGTGCCAAGAAATTTTGGTATAACATCGTGAAATATTTTTATATAAGGTCAGGTTACTATGCTTGAAAATTCTTACTCTTCAGGTGCAACGCGTCACGACCTCAGGTGTGTCAGGGAGTTTGAATGCTTTCATTTGTAAGACATTTATGGTAAAGACATATAAACAAAGTCACTTTCCATAGAATGAAGGCATCGCTTTATTTGAACCAACCGAGTGAGCGGGAGCGCTTCAAGAAGGGGCAAAAATAATGGATCTTATCCATCCCCTCTCCAAGGTGACAAAAAAATCAACAAAGTGCGACCAACCTTTTCGTATTGCTTAAGCGAATTGCGAAAATGCATTTGGTCTAACATAGAGATTTGTAGAGATAAAGCTACATAGAATGAGAGGCCATGTGATTTCTAGGACAGCCATGCGAAGGTACGTAAGAAGCCCAATAATAGTACCAAAGGAAAGGAAAGCACTCGTATTTGAAGATGGAGCAAAATACGATTTGTGAAGTTACTGATAACATTGCAGGTATCTCCTAAAATCAGTGCAATAACAAAACAATCAGCCGGTTTTATAGGTCATATAAATAAAGAACGCAAATAGACCAATTTTTATTAAGATTTACATCAATTTATAGATATTATTCATATTAACCCAAAGTTCGCTCTGTGCAGGTGGACGCCAACGTGGAATGGAGCATGAAGGGAGACAACAAGACAATTTTTTGTTTCCTCGTGCCTGTCAAAGTTGTCGATTAAATTTATGTAGATTTCAAAAGTACGAGTTATAATCGGCTTTAAGGCTTTCTAGTGTAGGACTTTTTAAAGCGCCCACTTGTAAGCTTTGCGAGCCTTTAAGTAGCCGCATACAATCATGCCGATTGTATGTGGCTCAACTGTGACTTCTGCAATATGCTCGTCAGTGAGGTTGCTATTTGAGGCTCTTGGTTTGCCAATGTGGGTATACTATTGAGCATTAAAGAAGCAGACAGAACGAGAGACGATGTAAGACACAAGGTGCAAACTAAACAGCCTTTTTTGGAGAAGAGTGGCCTAGACGCACAGAAAGCGCATGTCTTGAAGATCACCATCTAAAACGTGCACAGCCACTCTAAAAGGCAATTTTTTTAGCTGACAATGCTATGGAAGCCTCACTGGCCAACATCTCTTACAGTTTTGAGATATTATGCACTTCTATAATAAAGATCGTCGCTTCTATTCTACTTATTGCAATTATGATGCACGTTTTACATATGCAATATCTGAAACAGTTGGCTAACTAGCCACCTAACTGATTATAACGTTATTCGAGTGCTTGTGCCACGTATCGTTAATGCAGCGACCTGAATTATCTACATAATGAGCTTGAAAGTTAAAGGTATGTGGTACAAACTACTCTAAGCTTCGACTTTAAGACTTGAACGCCATGGCGATCTCTTATTCCTAAGACCCCACCACAATGGTTTAGTGGCTAAGGTACTCGGCTGCCCCGCCACAATGGTCTAGTGGCTGAGGTACTCGGCTGCTGACCCGCTGGTCACGGGATGGAATTCCGGCCGAGGCGGCTGCATTTCGATGGAGGCAAAAATTTTGTAGGCCCGTGTGCTCAGATTTGGGTGCACGTTAAAGAAACCCAGGTGGTCGAAATTTCCCGAGCCCTCCTCTACGGCGTCTCTCGATCATATGGTGGTTTTGTGACGTTAAACCCCACAAATCATGGTACTCGGCTGCTGACCCGCAGGTTGCGGGATCGAATCCCGGCTGCGGTGGATGCATTTTCAATGGAGGCGCAAATGCTGTAAGCCCGCATGTTCAGATTTGGGTGGACGTTAAGAACCCCTGGTAGTTAAAATTTCCCAAGCTCTCCACTACGGCGTCTCTTATAATCATATGGTGGTTTTGGGACGTTAAACTCCACATACCATTTAATCTATCTTATCCCTAGTGCATATCTTTGAATATATGATGTTGCTCGAGAAGTTTAAATTGTGAATTACTGTAGTGTCATCGATAAAGTTTAAAGTGGATTGTGTCAATACAGCTTTCGATATGGTTACCTCCAGTTCAGGGTTGGTTTTAACCACGAAAAACTATGCACGTGAAATGTCTTCTAAGTTACTATGCACCCACTACGGGGTTTTAGAGGAATAAGCGCAGTAACATGCAGACGAACCTAGGCCCTCATTGATCCTTCGACATACAAACTACCTGTCTTGCTTTGCATGGCTGGTTTGAAAGAAGACACCTGTGGACAGCGGTGATTTTAGTGCCGTTCTAGTTTGAAAATGTTATCTCGTAGTGAGAGTACGCCTATTAACGGCATAGTATTGTCATCGTGAATTAAGTAGTTATTGAAAAAACTACATAATAATTCAGAGAGCAAACAAGAAAATATTTTCTTAAACCAGAATTTTTTTGTATAAGCGTGCATTTTCTATCAGTTTGTGTTTTTTATAATGTTTTGTATAATGGCTACGCTACATGCTTAGTAGAAGCATTGTGGTACGCTGGCAAATGCAGGTAGCTTCACAATTATGTGCTTGCGTTTATTGATATAGGGCTATGCAAAAAGCCGAGGCCATTGTCAAGCACTCCAGCTTCTATCTCCGGTTTTCCTTTGTATGAGAAGAAAATAAACTTCACTTTAGGAGAATTCTGCAGACTGGTTCTGGCCCCATTACTCATGTGTAAAACACCTCAGGGCTTCTGCAACCACTACGAGGTGCTTTGTCCTGACTAGCTTTCACAGTAGCCGACAGATTCTGTTCGGTATGCTCAAACGTTCAAACGCGACAAGTCAATGGCGTTGGGGTGAGCCTATAGAATGATAAGCTGAACGTGCCAGTTAAAATATCGCCATTTGTTCAGCTTGCACTGAGTCGCGCAAGGCTGGGTCACAGGAGACCTGGTTGTGCACTTGTGTAGTGCATTCGAGCTCTTCGCCACCAGACCAGAATGACTGGTTGGCTTGGAGAGAAATTGTCGTCTGAGGTGCACTTCTATGGCCATGTCGTTGGGAACTAAGCGGGGCAATGCCTCGACCTTCTCCTGCACGTGAGTGGGATCATTGACCACCTGGCCTCAGATGCCGTACTGGTCAAAAGGTACAGCGTATTATAGAAAGGGGTGGGAAAGGAAAATGCGTGTAAGAACGGCAGATGTGAGAGTGTGGAAGCAGGAGGAGGAGAAAACAAGTCCAGTGACTGAACGAAAAAAAGAATAGAAAGGAAGAGAATGACAGAAATAGAAAAAAGAGGGAAGAAAAGAATAAAATTAGAAAACTGGAGAAAAAATTTGCCCCGAACCTGCATGTTATACTGCATATGTCGTCGAAAGACGATAGTCTTGCGTCTGGAGAGAGTGAACAAAACGTTTATTTGATGTTCTGCGCGATAAAATTGGTGAATGGTATTCTGGAGGTGCTGCGTTAGTGCTTCGAGCGTGTAGTGGAGACGAACGAACGCATCGAGGCACGTTAGACACGAGCGCGATCTGGCAGCTCGAAGACGAAGGAAGGCGTGCACGCACGCGAAGAAAGATGCGCGCTTGTCTCGGAGGTGATAAGGTGAAGAACAGAAAGTGATGAGCAGGTGCAACCACCGTGTCGTCTTAGCAAAGCGTTGGAATCACTTACTTTTTTGAGCATCGCGTTGCACTGTCAGCGCAGCGTGATGAACACTACGGTCCTTAGAATTACTTGTGTGTGCCTTCAATATTATGAAGACGCACATAGACGCACATACAATACATCGACGTGTTATTATGAAGCCTCAGATATGAGCAATAATTGCTTTTTTATTGGCAATCGCACAAGTATGAACGCTGAATCTTGATCAATATTGGTGGGCGCTGTGGATGGGGTTGGCCGTTAGGTGCCGTTTGAGGTATCGGTAAGGGCGGACAAACAGACAAATGTACAGACAGGCAGACCGACAGACAGACCAAAATTTTTCCGTCGAAGGTCCCCAAAAAAGACTAGTCTTTGAAAAAGAGGGAAAAGATAGAAAAACGAAGAAAACGAAAGTCAGAAAAGCAGGAAGCAAGCATGTATCGCCGGTATGGCAAGGGTGGAAACAGAGAGCAGAGAGGGGAAAAGCCTGGCCTAGCTAGGTATAGCAAGCTTCTCGCCAGCCCTGCTGTAACTCAGCTTGCATGGCGTAGTACTAGCTGCGCTATATATTGCGACAAAGATACCTATACCATTACGCAAACTACACTTCATACGCCTTAACTCTTAAACAGGTCTTTTAAAGTCAGTGTAAGAACGCGTGTTGGGAATCAGTTTCTAATAGCAGCATTTTTTTCGGGTTGTACATTTCTTGATAATGAAATCTTTTGAGAATCCAGAGATTCACCTTTATTAGGCTTAGTAATTTTGATGGCACCAACTGTGTCACTTGCTGCACGCTGCTAGAAAGAAACTACCTCACTAAATTATGTTTCCGGCTGCATGCATTGAAATTTGTGTTGTCGCCTCTCTGTCTGGATAGAGACTCCAAGGAATAATTGAGCTTACATTTTAACCGACTGTTGGGTTTCCGCCACAAAACATGACTTTTCATTGCAGTAACTTCAACACTACCGTGTTTTCTCACACATAAAAAAATCAATAGTGTGAGGAAAACTCACAGGATCTCTTATAAACTCTTCTAAGATGACCTGAGGGCAATAGCTATTCCTTTTTTTTTTGTCACTCGGAAAATCAATTCTTCCCCCCCCCCCCTTCGCAAAGGCCGTGCACCTAACATGGTTTCGCATGGTCCCTGGTAGCGCATTGGTAATCTGTAGAACGCTCAAACCATAGCAACCACAGCGACAAGCTATTGGCTACACTTTTGCAGGGACGCGCAACGACTTGCCCCTACACAGTAAAAATTTTTACACCCAGAAGGGTGTAAATGAGCTTGTCCCGTGGACGACACCCTAAGGGTGTTAATTCAGCACCTTCCAAAAAGGGTGCTTTTTCATGCACCCTTAGAATAGGGTGTACATGTAAAAAAACTGTAGGGTGTTAAAAAAACACCCTTAAGGAAGGGTGCCTTCGATGTCCATCACTTTTTTAGCACCCTCTGAGGAGGGTGCGAGAAGGGTGCACAAGGGTGTTGAGTGCCCATGGCAGGGGTTCCAGTATTCTTTTAGACTGCACTAATAGATATCAGCATGCACTGATTACACACTACTTGAAGAAAGTGGTCCTCATTATCAATGGTGCGCCACCTGTCGAGCTCCATTCATTGCGTCTGGGCAAAAATATAAACGCGTGCCATTGTGTATGAACTTGTGCTGGATCTATATACTTCACAGTATATGCATAATGCGCATTACAGAAAATGAAGCCTTGCTGCCCTTGCATATTGCGTTTATTTAATAGGCAAATAAAACAAACTTTTCTTCTGCCACACAACTTTTTCACCAGATATACGTTCACGTATACGTACACTACACATGCAACACCTCAAATGTTTATTATATTTATTCAGTTTCACTTCATTAACAATTCTTTGCAACATACAATTACACTGGTTTCAGTTTAGTATACTGCTTCAAGTACATAGAGACTACAAATGAAATATACGCTAATATATCCCTATAATTCTTTCAAGTATCTACAATCCCAGTGGTTTGCGTCTCTCATAATCAAATAGTGGTTTTGGGACGTTAAACCCCACATATCTATCTATCAATCCCAGTGGTTTCCAGTTTAATACTCCTTCATGTACACAATCGGTTAATAGGAATGAAATACAAGCATATATATACTTATGATTCTTTCAAATATATACAATCACCATGATTTCACTATATATGCCTTCATGTACACAATCGTTCCCAAGAAGTAATGCACACAAAAATATATATGGATAGTGTTTTCAAATGTATATAATCACAGTGGATTAAGCTTTGTATTCCTGGATGTATAACAATTGGTTATGAGAAATGATGTACATGCAAACATATACGGGTTTTTGCACATATAACTTTAGCGAATACTTAAGAAACCAATACAATGATCAGAAACACAATAAGCTAAAAACGAACACAAAACTGAGTCAAAACACACAAAAAACAAAAGAGGTAATGCATAATTAAGGCTAATGACACAGCTGGGTCACTTTATGCCAAATGTCCCAGCCATTTTGGCAACCATCTCAAATGTATTCGAAAAACTCGTGCTGCATTGAAAATAGTGAACTTCTGGAATATTTAGGAGAGGAAAAATATTTGGTCACGTGGCTGCCTTCTGAACTTCCTGGAATGCCGTCTAGGTGTTGTATGTGAAAAATTTTATTTTAAAAGCACCGCTCCTTCTTTTCATACGAAACTCGGTCTACGTGTTACGTAACAAGAGCTTAATTTGGGAAAGTTGGTTCATCGTGGTTGTGTGCTAGTCACAGCGCGACAACTTTCGGAAGAGACAGAGAGGACAGGAAAGAGCACCGACTGTCAACTGAATTTAATGAATGTGCTACGAGCGCTTTTATACGGAGTACAAGAACCGTGTTCATGCGCGACGACACGTGTGAGCACTACAAAATAATCTTTAACCGTGAAAAGAATACTCCCTCTCGGAAAGGATAAGTGAACGTGTAGTGATGCACTGATCATTGGTTTACCTGATAAAAAATACTTCTACAAACATTAAATTGGCATTAAGTAAACCTATTCTCGTGACGAATGGGGCAAGATTGACTATTCCTGTTGCTGTTTAGTACACACACTTTTGAAAGCTTGCAAGGGGTGGAAAACAACACGCTAATATCATATGTGCTGGCTATTTTTTTAATTGTGAGACACATGATGTGGTATAACATGCAAAGGTTTTGGTCATTGTTTTTTGTTGGTCCTGTCTAACTTTACTTTCTGCAGGAGGGTTTTGCAAACGGGTGTGATGATTCTGTTGGGATACCCAGCATCTTTTAGTCTTTTAATCTGGTTTTTAAACCTGACCTCACCCTTGTGCTAACATGACTTCTGAAGGGTGGCCTGAGTACATGTGGTATCAATTCCTCTTTCTACTAATTTTGAATGCCCACTATCAAAAGGCAGAACATTCTTAGCACTCCTGGGCTGATAGCACCAGCCAATACCCCAACAGCATCATAACACTTGTTTGTGAAACCCTCCTGCAGAAAGTAAAATTAAAGGAAGCAGGACCAAAAGAAAAAGAGAATGACCAATCACCTTTGCATGTCACACGGTACTACGTACATAAGGTGTCTCACAATTTTAGGAAAAGAGCCAGCAGATATCACATTGTTGTTTTCCACCCCTTGCAAGCTTTCAAAAGTGCATGTACTTACAGCAACAGGAATAGTCAATCTTGCACCATTCGTCACTAGAATAGGTTTACTGAATGCCAATCTAATGTGTATAAGATACCGCTAACATGTGGAAAAGTAAACAGGACAAACTGGGCAATGCTTCAATGATCAAGCAAGACGGCATGCTTTAAATGTTAAGAAGAGCTATAGTAGTCTCATGGCCGGACACCGTAAAGAATGTAAGTGTAGTCCTAGGTTTCATAAAACACGGTTTTTGAAAAAAAAAGCAAGCAGAAAAATGAGAGATTTTAGAACTCTTTATCAGGAAGGCCAAGGATCAATGCATCAGTACACCTTCACTTATCTTTTCCGAAAAAGAGTATTCTTTTCTCGGTTAAACTTATTTTGTCATGGTCACACATGTGTTGTTGCAGATGAGCCCTGGTCTTGTGCTCAGTATAAAAACGCTCGTATCACCTTCAATAAAATTCAGTCGACAGCGCTCTTTCCTGTCCTTTTTGCGATAAGATTTTTATTACAGAAAGAATTTCATTTTCTTACAATTGAGGTATAATAATGAGTTTTCATTGTATCACAACATGCAGCAAATTGCATCTCAATACGGACAAAAATCACAATTTTGTGAAATTCGTGATAATTTCTCGTATATTTCAGCAGCTTGAGAGGTCTAAAGATATTTTTTTCCTCAAAATATACCTTCTGTGGAGTAAATATTCACTGCTCAGATATTCATACAAAGTGCAATATTGCAATAAAAAATGCAAACATAACACATTTTGGCTTTATTCTTGGAAGCGAATGTGGCTAAAAAATTGCACTATTACTATTGAGCTTCAAATACCTTACAGAAGCACATTTACTTAACAGGTAGACCGAATTTGCTTTAGAAAAAATAAGCGGTAGTTTTAAAACGAAATTTTCCACAAACAGCACACGGACGGCATTATGCCACGAAGTTATAAGCCAGCCACATGAACAAAACTTTTTTTTCTCGCTGAAATATTCTAGCAGTTCACTGTTTTCAACGCAGTAAGTCAGCACTTTTTTTTCAAATACAATTCAGATGGTCGCCAAAGTGGCTGGGACGTTTGGCATGGAATGGTCCAGTTATATTTAAGCAAAATAACTTACACAAATAACAATGTTTGTTCATCTACCATGACCACACTAGAAAAAGTTGTTCAGGCATTGTGACACTAAAATTTTCAGCGTCGTACTGCCTGAACAACTTCTTTGATAAACTCCAAACTCACGCCGAGAAAAATCCGCTCAATCACGGTGGTTGTTAAAGGCCTTGCGGCCGTAGACAATGTTGAAAATAAAAAAAAATCAACTCATCAGTGCTGTCACTCCTTCTTCGTCATTACTGACACGAAAGATGTTTCGGTTATCCATGTGGAGGTTCAGGAAGTAGGCTTGCTCTAGACTGGGGCCGGGGGGTAGACTACGCAGGACGTCAGCGGCACCCTCTCATCCTGTAATAAGAGCATATATGACTTCTCTTAAAAGGATGTTCGTGCTGTTCTGGCAGCACCATATATAAAGATTGTGTAGTGTATATCCTTCGAAATGGCGAGTAATTGACATTACACTGAACTCGAAGCATACAACCCATACATTCTAATAATTTCGTATGATAAAGATGAGAGTTTTCCAGCATACAGCAAATTCCCGAAATGAGGTGAAGTGTAAGACTACAGCTCGAAAATGGCACTTATGAAAGCCTGAACTCACCTAAGAATCAAATTCCTTATTGGGTAGTGAGCCAGTGTGAAAAACAATTCCTAAAGTACAACGCTCAGAACATGTAACATTAATCAAAATGCACAAGAAACTCACCTCTTCATGTACAAACAGTGAAGACATCTCTGCTTTCTCTTTTACATGAGAACAAATGATCTTGGGCGTGGCACTAGCGAAGAGGTCTGCAAAAAAAAGTAAGAGATTTACTGACTTTAATCACGCCTCTAACAATCTGAGGAATTATTACAAGTCACCAATCAGTGCAATTCTGACTGCGTCTATAAGGGCTTCAAAAATGAACAATTTTCTCGTTCTTTCTACCCTCACAAGACGCTCCGTCAATGGAATCTAATCCAAATTTGACGCTGTGCTTCCTATTTGCCTGCTTTCTAGACGTAGGGCTGCGAACATGTGTTTTGTGCACCTAATCTAGCACAGAAATTCGTCATCTATAATTCAATCATCTTAATTCATTGTAATTTGATAAAAGATGTGATAGCTCGTCCAGTTTTTAGAGAGTTGCGGGCCTGCAATAGGCACTGCCTTGCACGTATTAAAGCACTTCTTTAAAAAAAAAATTTCAAAGCTTGCTTTCAGAAAAAGCGTCTGGCATATTTCGACAACCAAGCCCATCCTCTGATGGCAATCAGGGGCACGCTGTTAGCGATTATTGACTACGGGATTTACAAACGTAACCCGTGCCTAAATACTCAGTTAAACACAATCACGCAAGTAAGAGCGCTCGAACGCGGCAACGCGCGCGGACGCCGACTACGTTGCAGCAGCCATGGCTTATGCTAGAGCAACCGCACATAGCTCCAACAGTCACGTATACTCTCTCGATTCTGTTATAACGCCGAACATTATCGCAGATGAAAGCGAAGCACGAAAACAGCAAACAGAAACGAGGGAAAACAACACACGGCGATGGCCACAACAACGCGTTTTTGGAAGTCTGCTAGACCTTTCCCTGTTGCTGGTGGCACTTGTCCTAAATAGCTTAAAAGACCGAGGCGCACGTGCTGGGAGCATCGCGGCATATCAGCACCTCCAACTATACCGTCTTTAAGCAAAAAAAAGCCATTTCGTACAGTGCGCCTCTGTACATAATTTTTGCTTTTCCGTTCTTTTTTTACGCTTACACCTACAGAAGCACGTTGCACATTTGAGTAATAATAGAATTGTTATTACGATGTAGCCCAAAGCACATCTTAAAACAATATCAATCACTTTGTGCAGTGTAGAGACAATGTGCGATCAGCAACTAATCCCGCCCTTGTTAAGTGATCACATCACTCACTGTATGAGTGATGCAGGCACTTACACAACATCGCGCATAGCAGTGTGAACTCGTTAAGTCACACGTTTAATCGGGCATCTGCAACAGGCCCGCGAACGCATGCTGTTGTAAATGGCTGGCAGCCTACTTCGGCAGAGCTGCTGCAGGCGCCCAGCTAGCGCTGTATGATTACTACCTACGAAAACAGTACACTCACCGTTAATAGGCCCACGTTGTCCGTGTCCGCCACTGCATGAATATTCCTTAATCCGAGCGTCACTTCGAACACGGTGTCATGCGCGACCACCATTGAATATGCGCCTGTTCGCTAGAATACACACAGCGACCAAGACCCCAGACCAACGCAACGCATTTGAAAGACGATGAGACAGAGGGAGCAACGTTGAGAGAGAGGAGGAGGAGGCACTGGCGGTGGCGTGGCGGCGCCAGTGCCTCCTCCTTCCTCCTCCGCAGTTGTCCACGCAGGTGTTCGGCGACGCAACTCTTCGCTTATCTACGCCGCCGTTGTGGGAGCAACGCTGGCCGGGGTGAGCGTGAGCGGTGGGGGGGGGGGGGAGGAGCGAAAACCCGCCAAGGCGGCGCCGAAAGGCAAACGCTATGGCGCATACGGCGGACGGTCGTTCGGCGCGGAATGACTCCTTGTAAACGGCAACTCTCCTCCCAGCCAGTCGCACAGCGACGCAGATTCTTTACCAGCCTCGGGTTCTTTGAGTATTTTGACGGAATGCGATTGCAGTGGGCGAAAAATAGTGAAACAAATCTTGCGGAAAACGAAGTGCACAATGGAATGGCCAGAAACAATAATTATTTCGTCCTCGGTGGCATTAGCGGGAGAGCATCGCCACACCTTTTTCCAGAGGAATTTCTTTTCGCATTGTCTGTGTCTGGCTATTCCGCGTATGGTGCCGCAAACACTGAATGCGTAGTCGAAGCTGGAACAAATTAATCCACAGTCGCGGATGTTTATTACAAGGCTTGTCACGCACCACGAAACGTGCCGAGGTTGTTATAACAAACTTTTTGCTGACCACATGATCAGCACATAATTCCATATGGTTGCCCAATGAGCTAGCTAAGCACCTGTAGCAAAGGCAGGGCACGTTCTTGTTAAACGTTGTTAATATAAACGATGGTTGTGCATAAGTGCAGTGACGGCTTTCCGTGTGAATTGGTCATAACCCACGTTTTCGAGCGTAGAAGCGCCTCAGCGGACCTAATCAGCTACCACAGCAAGTTCGTAAGCAATAATTTGGTACGAAAGTGTGCAGCTGTTTTCCATGTACTGAATAGTCCGTGTACAGTGCGTTGACCACCGCCATTTCTTAAGCCACCTCCCATATAGACTCCCAGTCTGAACAGGTGTGGGACCTTAAACACTAAGAAGCAGTGCCCCCCCCCCCCGCACACACACACGAAATTTGAGGGCGCACGGGCTGATACACACGCATACTTATTCACAGGCGCACACACATACACGTATACACACATACGGCAACACACACACGCGACCGTAAACGCACGCATGCATGGGCGTACACATGTGCACAGACACGCTAACACAAGCACGGACTCGCACATACACGCGCACGCGCACATGCACGGGTGTACACACAATCGCGCTTACACGCGAACACATGCGCAGGCTCACGCACACACACCCATACTCGGGCGAACATTATGTTTCTGTATATAATCAACAGCAAACATGTAGCTTATAACCAACGCTAAGGAAAGCTTTCGTAACATGGATTGCAGTTAATTGCCATTATAGATGAAACGCGCTTTGCTTCTGCTGACATTCTGCTGTATTCGGAGAGCACCTTCACACATTCTAAGTCAATTAGGCCGTCATTTAACGCAAGGTCCACATATTGGTGCAGTAGCTGCGCTGCTCAGCCGCCAATCCGAAAGTCGCGGGTTCGATGCCGGCCGTGGCAGTCGAATTAAGGCGGAGGCGAAAATGTGGAAGCCTTTGCACTGTGCGATATGAGCGCTCATTAAAGAACACCAAATGGTGAAAATCTGCAGCTTTCCACTACGACCACCCTCATAATCATATCGAGGTTTTTGAGACGTAAAATCCCAAATATTATAATTATGTGTTCTTCTTATGCTGCATATTCCATCCGATGAATCGGCACCTACACCCTTCTCAGGCACAAAAGCACCCTTAGAGCCTATTTTAGGGTGCTATCGAGGCAAGCACCCAAACAAAAGGGTGCTTTTTTTCAATCGACCATTTATGGGTGTTAAAGGGTGTTGCATAGGGTGCTTTCTCGTAAAAGCACCCTTTTTACACCCTTTTGGGTGCAAAAATGTTTACTGTGTAGCAACGGCCACCGCACCGTACTCTCGTTTCCAGGTTGCTTCCGCAAAAGGCGCCCGCCAAAAATGGAGAAATGAAATTACCCCCTGCTTTGCTACGCTTTATTACGCGTGACGTGCTTGCCACCTGTATGTCGTTGTTCTTCGTGGGAGTCAATATAGGAAACACGATGCTCCGTGGACCTTTGTTTCTGGTATTAACAGTTCGGAAAGAGTTGCAAGTTTAGTGTTTCCATCCCGAGACCTGCTGACCCGCAGGTCTCGGGATAGAATCCGCTTGCGGCGACTGCATTTTCGATGGAGGCGGGAATGCTGTATGCCCGTGTGCCCAGATATGGGTGCACGTTGAAGTACCCCTGCTGGTTGAAATTTCTGTAGCCTTCCACTACGGCATCTCTTATAATCATATGGTGATTTTGGGACGTTAAACCCTACATATTATTTAATCAAAATTGCCTGTGGGGATATGAGCTAGTCAGTGCAACTCTCCATTGTGACTGTTGTTCATCTGGTGGGTCGTGGAATTCTCATCTCAGCTATTTCACAATCTCGGAGTACAAGCTTAAAGGTGTCTGCTCTAGTATAACTTAAGATACATTCGGCCTTGGGTGGTATAATTGCGAAAGCATGTGGCCAAGTTGTACCAGTTTCGGATAAGATTTAGTTGTAGTGTTACCGATGAAAAAAAAGTGCTTTATTCTGTTTCTCATGTGATGACACTGCTGTGCACCACAAGGGTTGGTTTGAAGGCGTCGCTACTGTGAATCACCTGAGGACTGTTTTGGTTAGGAGGTGCCGCCATATTGGGCGGTTAACTTTTGTGTCTTCGATCTTTAACAACAAAACTAGAACTGCGGTGGTAGACGCATACGCATAAAAAGGGTAGTGTTAGAGCATGCGATGTTTCTTAACTTCATTAATTAACGTCGCAATATACAAATACAAGAAAACAACGGCAACAGCCCAAAATGATGGCGCCCAGATGTCGTGTGTAAAACAGTCACTGAATGAGAAGAGTTTAGCCTTCTTCTACCGATCCATCTGTTTCACGGCTATGGCTATTGAGACGGCTCATCAATTGACATTATCCCGAAATCATAAATTTCAGTCACCAGAGACGATGTTGCTAGTTATTTTTTTAGGTTATGACGCATCATTTTTTTATTACCTTTCACATCTTGCTGTTGGCTTGACAAAGTCTCATGATGTGTTCGTCTTCAAGGCGTAGTTCTCTGCCCAGGCGTGACATTCATCAGTGGTGTTTGTACAAAGCACGTGACCATCAGGCGATAAACTGTCATTGTCTTTAACGGATTCGTTTGCGCAGTGCGCCAATGACTCAAATGCGCCGCTTGTACTGGCATTAGGCTGTTAAATGTGTTGTCAAGGGTGGTCGGGAAAGAAACACACGCAATGCGCACTAAAGCTCAAACTTATGGCAATCGCGTCTTGCAAAAAACGTGCGATCAAAAAAGAGACTGGCGGGAACACACATATTCAGGTGCGATCATTTCCACAGTAAAAAAAATGCCAAGAGTCCAACACAACGGCGACCATTCCAGTGGCAATGCAAGGGCTCGAAAGACCCTGGCGACAACAGATATATTCAAGAGCGAGAGTGTTCGCAGTTTAAAAAGAAGAAAAAAATCCCTGCACAGTAGGACTGAAACTCAAACTTACGACAATCGCGCCTTGCAACAGCGCAAGATCACAGAAATTACTGGCGACAACCCACATATTCGTGGGCGAGACCCACTGCGAACGAGTTTTCCGGCAACGCGAGAACAGTTGGCGCGCATAGGTGGCGATGAAAATTCCACTCGTAGCGGGTGGGTTTACTGTTTACTAAAACAGAACAGCTGAAATTTTCCCATCTCCCCCGAAGATGCAGCCTTTAGGGATTCTCTCAAAAGGCACCCTAAGAACAAGATTATTTTGCCTTCGATGTCATCATGGGCGCGGCCGCCATTGTCAGGTGCAAGTCGGCGCGCGTCCCTGCGAGAGTGTAGCCAATAGTAAGCCGCTGTGGTTTCCATACGTTGAGCGTTCTAAAGACTACAATTTCGCTACCCGGTATCGATGTCAAAGCAAGCTTTCTGCATTTCATTTTGTTTTTGTTTTGCTTTCTGCATCAACCCGCCTTTGACCAAGCGTAATACCATACAGTGACGTCATCATGTGACATCGCGTTATGCGTCATCATGGCAACGTCATGCTGAAGTCACAAAATATTGCAATTGGTGGCTGACGCTCACATCATATGTTGATGTCTTTAGATGATTACTTTTGCACCACTCTGGTTGACGACGACGCCCAGGAGGAATTTTCACTCTTGATAATTCACCGAAAGCTTTCGCCTGAATGTATGGCAGTTTACCCATTACACGCAGCAGCTGTCTTTATAACGGCACGAGCTCGCTAATATTTTTATCCGCACTTGTTCTCCAAACAAAGAATACCGGTATTCTAACTGGTAATGAGTGTGCGTCGAAAGGATCAATGTCAATAGGTTTAATCTGTTCTGAGAACTATTGCGAACAATATTATTATTTTGGTGATGGAGCTTCAGGAGGTCGCGTCACCACAAATTTCCTGAGACTCACGCCTTCCTCTGTCTTTTCAGACGGAAGGATGCTCATAGGATGCCTTGATGCAGGGGAAGGACATGTGTGCTGCGTAGGCCGACACGGTATAAAAAGGACTCAGAAATGTGGCGAACAATCGTTTTTCTTTGGCTTGCTCGCTGTTTATCCTAAATAGTACATCGAAAGTTCTAGTAAGCGCACCCAAATAAAAGTCGAATGTAGCCAGAAAAATACCCTTGGAACGAACCTGTATTTTTGTCACAAGAGTGGGCTATAATTTCTCCAATTTGGCCCAATATAGCCACAACAACAACCTTGACACTCGCTGTCCTTCTAATGACTTTTGTGTCATTCAGATTCATTACACCTCTCTCGGAAAGGTCGTTCCTAGGAGGAAATATTATTTATATTCAATATATAGTTTACTTTAGATGTTGTTTTTTAACTACTTAAACCATTTTTTCCACTTCGGGCCCCAGGAACTCTTTTTGCAAAGCCTGTGCTGAATTTTCGCAAGTAAAATAGAATGGTATAGCCTTCCACCAATGTATATTTAGTTTTGCGACAATGTATATTATCTTCAAGTTACTGACTATGGAGAGGCTCAGGTTTGCATCACCTCGGCTACTACATTATTGTGATCTCGTTAACGCATTATGTGAATATTAAACAAAAAAGTTTCAAAATGCTCAGATCTGGGAACAACACATTGAACTGTTTTTTTTATCTGAGCAGTCTGATTCACCAACGATAAATAATATCCGAGCTCGATATCGTAAATGCAATGTGAATAAATAATGTCTGCGCCTCTAATATATCATACAAATTGCACCTATCCTTACATAACGTTGCGTCATCCCATGTCAAATGCTTTGAAGAAGTCTAAGTGTAAGGCGAGGTTTATTCGCTGCTTTTGAAATCAGCATACTAAACTACCTCTGTGCAGGAAGAGTTAGTTTGATCAATGTTACTTTTCGAAAAATGTATTTAGCGCAATGCATTAGGCCTAAACAGCGAATGTCTACGAATCACGACTGTCCTATATTGTCATGCCATTGTTGAGAGCGGAAACGAGGGGAGTATAAGTGTCTAGCAGCCCTGCGCCATCCCGTTCTTGCCTATAAGTACGCCTGCATTAAGGGCACAAGCCTAAACTTGCTTTGACTGGACATGACTTGGTATATCGTAAAGCTATTACTCTCTTTTTATTCTTTGTCTTCTTTTTTACGCATTGAGCTCTTATTAGTTCAAAATATCTATCTGATCTGTAGTGTTAGCTTTTATGAGCTCAAAACAACTGAAAATCTCTGTGGTGTACTTTTCTGCCGCCGCTGCCAGAGTACATCGCAGCTACCGCCAACACTGTGGAAGAAACGAGCACAATTTGAACCATGGCTTTCTGCGTGGCAAGCAAACGCTCCTTTATTAACCATGGTACTGTGGTAACGCTTCAATGATTTTGGTAATAGATCTTATACAAGCGTCATGCAGAACGAGAGAACCCGTTTGAAGGTGTAATAGTGCGTGACACAAGAAGAGAATAACACCAGGCGTGACCCGATACGCATTGCTTGACGAGTTGGTACTTTAAAACTCCGTCACAAAAGGCCCAATCACAATCCTTCATTCTCATCAAGATAAACCAAAACGACAACAAACTGTGCAGCTTCGCAGGCACGCATATTATCTTGGAAACGAGTGGTCATGTGCTTTGGATTATGGCCTAGCCTAGGGGGAGGAGTTGGGGGAAGTTCAAACTTTCGGAAATTTTTCATTTTAGTTGTGTATGTGTAAACGCACACATACGAACGCATGCTCCATCATACATAAAGTATGGTTCACCCCCTTTTCTCTCGATCATAAATGTCTGAGTGCGCCAACAATGTTTATAAATGATTAATTTGGTAGTAGGTACCTCACAACTGGAATTCTACTAGGCGACCTAGGCTCTATCAAGGCGTATGCACCACCTTACGCTGTGACTGTCCTGGGCATTCTACGCTGGCCTGACATTTTAATTGCGAATGATTTCTTATCGAGCTTCGGCGACTTTGGACATATCTATCTATCTATCTATCTATCCATCTATCTTTCTATCTATCTATCTATCTATCTATCTATCTATCTATATACCTATCTATCTATCTATCAATCAATCTATCTATCTATCTATCTATCTATCTATCTAGCTGCCTACGACATTAAGTTCTCCTGGCCGTTTCGATAATGGTACCTGTACGAAAATTGGTGTGGCGTAACAGGACTGTATGACGAGCACAAGTGACAAGTTATATAACATGAAAATTGTGACATGCACATCTTAAATGCCGTTATTTACATTTCATGAACTTTCTGTTCTTTCGGTGATTATGTTCACATGACATATTGCAAACCTGGTATGGTATGAGTTGACTGCATGGCGAACAATTGTGACAGACCCTAACGTGGAAATCATGCCATCATTCTCATGTAAGTCATGACTACACGCCATGCTCATGGTGCGCTCGCAGTGCTAACCAATTCGGTATTACGGAACGTGAATGCATTACAAAGGTATATGACTTGTGCCAACATGATAATCAAAAGATGCATGTTATGTAAGAACATGACTACGCTGATGATGCACTCGCGGTTGTTTCGTTAGCTTCACGTATACCAAATTTGGTTTTACGTGACGCAAGTGGACGAAGAAGATAAATGACATGTCCAACCATGATAATGATAACATGCGTGCCGTGTAAAAGATGACTACATGCTACGCTCATAGTGCACTCACGGCCGTTTTGCTAGCTTCGCATAAACCAAATCTGGTTTCAGGGACTTGAATCAACGAAGAAGGTATACGACTGGTGTAACCATGATAATCATCGCATGCGTGTCATATAAGAACCTGACAACATACCGCGGTCATGATGCACTCACGGGCATTTCACTAGCTTCTATTACACAAAATTTGGTATTGCGTAACGTGAATGGACGACAAAGGTAAATGACAGTTCTAAGCATGCTAATCATAATATGCTCTTCATGTAAAACATGACTACAAGCTATGCTCATAGCGGGCTCACGGCCATTTGCTAGCTCCACATATACCAAATTTTTTATTACGTGACGTGAATTAACGATGAAGGTAAATGACGCGTCCAAACATGATAATTATGACATTCCTGTCATCTAAAAGATGACCACATGCCACACCCATAGCGGGCTCGTGGCCATTTCGCTAGCTTCACATGTAGCAAATTTGGTAATACGTGACGTGACTGGACGACGAACACAAACGCCAGGCGCAAACATAATAATCATGACATGGAAGTCATGTATGGCATAATTTACGTCCACCTCGTAACGGTGTGCGTTGATGTTTATGTGACTTATCAACTTTCCTCATTCATGCTTCGCGTATCATCGATTCCAACTTCCCGCAGGGGTGTCTGCGCAAGCAGGCGTTTGGTGTGTAGCGACACCATGGACCCGAGCTAACGGGGGAGGTTTCGACCCCCTCCCACGCCTAGCCGTGCGTGGCTTTGCCGTGTCCAGGGAAAATCGGATCCTGGGGGTTCAGCTGACGCTGGGTTATTGGACCTTTAAGGCCCCCCGGTAGAGGCAACACACCCCTTTGGCCCCGGCTTCACGTAGACGGCACCCCTGGGCTCACTCACCCAGGGGAAATCGGTAGTCGCTTTTTCCTTTCTCTCTCTCTCTCTCTCTCTCTCTCTCTATATATATATATATATATATATATATATATATATATATATCTTAGTCTTTTCTCGTCTTTAAATCTATCTTGTATTCTTCTCTCTTCCATTTACTTCCGATTTTTCTTGGCGGCAAGGATTTAACTTGTGTATGTGCTCCGTCTTGGGCACAATATATTTGGTTATAGCGGCTGTGTACAGCTGACGTTGACATGCCTCATATAAATTTAGGACTTGTCACGTCCCCGTGTTGGGCTCCATGGTGGGCGCCTGGCATGGCTGCCGAACTCATGTTTACTTTATGGCTTTTACTTCTCTCCCTTCATTGCACGATCTTCCTCTCTCGAAGAGAGGGTGCACCTAAGACATTTGCAACTAATTCAGAAAACCTGAAGAAACCTTTCCCCGCTATCATGTGATCCACTGTGAAACAGCTGAAAAGAACGCCAGAAGAATTTCGCCTTTTGTTGTTTCCAAATGCCTCACCACTACACGTGGCCCAGGTTACCAAGGTACAAGAATGGCCAGTGGGAATCTCCTCCTCGAGGTAAAAAGTCAGACCCAGTATGAAAACCTCTCAAAACCAGAATCGTTTGGAAACATTCCAATCTAAATTACACCACACCGCTCACTTAACACTTCCCGAGGCGTTGTATGCGAACAAGACTTGCTTGGCCTGACTGAAGGTGAGCTCCTCGAGGGCTGGAAGGACCACCAGAGGACACAAGTACAAAGAATCAAAATTAGGCATTATAAGAAGGAAGTCCCAACAAAACACATAATTGTGACGTTTTGCACCATTACCCTGCCTGAACATCTCGAAACAGGATACTTGAAGTTGAATGTGCAATCCTACATTCCCAACCCCCGACGTTGCTTAAAATGCCAGCGTTTTGGTCACGGCTCTCAGAGTTGCGGCGGCCAACTCACCGGCGGAAAGTGTGCCACCACAGGACACGCCACAGATGAGTGTAAGGTGGAGGATGGGGCCCACTGCGCAAACTGCGATGGTGCCCATCCCGCATACTCCCGAACCTGTCCATCATAGAAAAAGGAAAAAGAAATGGTTACAATCAAAATCACACAAAACATTACTTTCCGAGAATCCCGAAAACAAGTATTTGGTCTTTCCACAAACAAACCATCGTTCGCCGATGTAGTGCAACAGGGGGCAGCACTACAACGGCTTGCGGCAACTGACCATGCCAGACACAGTGTGCCCAAGCGGTTGCCAATGTCCCCACCCTTCCACGGTCGGAACAGCCAAGGCTGCCCTGCCGCTCATCCCCACAGCCACACCAGCGGATGCTGCAAGCTCTTGCAGAAGCCAGGGTAACCCAGTAGCAAAGGAGGTCCCCTCTACCTCTGGCCCGATGGGACGAAAGCTACGCCTCCCGAGGTGGAGGATACCCCAGGGTCAGCAGATATAAAGGCCTCTGCTCGCCAGGCGAGGCCTCAAGCTCGAAACACCAGCTCGCAAATGCGGGCACGCAGTGCCTTTGAGGAGGCTATGGACACCACGGTACCCCTGGTGCCAAAAGATCGGCGTAGCTCTCTGGAGCGCGCCAAGAGAAATAAAAAGCCGATATTGGGGCTAACCTGAGTAACGACGTTCAGCTCAAAAAGCAGACACACCCATTTTGTACACACAGCACTACTTCACTTCTAATATGAAAACACACATTATACATTGGAACGTCAGAAGGCTCCTTAAAAACCTTGATGACATCCAAGAGCTCTTACACAAACACCGACCAAAAGTGCTGTGTGTGCAGAAGACGCCTAAAACCCTCGAATACAAATTTTCTACGTGATTACGTCATATTCATAAAGCACCGAGATGGTGCTGTGGCGTCGTCCGGTGGCGTGGCCATTATGGTTAATCAAGGAGTAGCGTGTACACACTTACTACTCCAGACATCCCTTGAGGCGGTGGCTATCCGAGCAGTACTTTTAAACAAACTTGTCACCGTATGTTCTCTGTACATACTTCCGCACCACCGTCTTGAAAGACGGGAATTCCAGGCTTTGATAGACGAAATACCTGAACCTTATCTGCTCCTTGGGGACCTAAATGCACATAGCGGTCTGTGGGGTGATTCTCGCTGTGATGCACTAGGTCGTCTCATTGAACAATTTCTATTCTCTTCCGGTGCCTGTTTGTTGAATAGGAAAAAGCCAGCATACTATAATGTCGCCAACAAAACTTACTCGTCTATAGACCTCAGCATCGTATCACCTTCACTTCTACCCCTACTGAAATGGAAAGTCATAAATAATCCATATGGAAGTGACCATTTTCCTGTTGTGTTGAGTTCAACAACATATGAATGTTCTTCACGTGTTCCTAAATGGGTGATAGACAAAGCGGACTGGGAACAGTTTCGCAACACTACTCGTTTAATTATATTGGACTGACATGTGTAGGTTAAGTATAGATGAAGCTGTGCAGTACTTCACAGCTTTTCTTACTGACGCAGCGGCCAACTGCATACCGCAAACATCTGGAATGCCTTGCAAGCGACGTGTCCCATGGTGGAACACTGAGTGTCAGAATGCGAAAAAGAAGCAGAACAGGGCATGGAGGTTGCTTCGGAACTCACCGACAGCCGAAAACCTTGACAGCTTTAAGAAAATAAAGTCTAAAGGCAGGAGAACGCGTCGGCAGGCCAGAAGAGAAAGCTGGCACAAGTTTTTATTAGGGATAAATTCATATACACAAGAGGCTAAAGTCTGGAACATGGTTGGTAGGGTAGCAGGAAGACAAGTACACTCACTCCCACTCGTAAACACGCAGGGTGACAGCCTGGAAGATAAGGTGAACTTCCTCGGTGCACACTACAAGCAAGTGTCTAGCTCGACACACTATACTGAAGCTTTCCAAAGATATAAAGCAAGGATAGAAAAGCAGAAACTAGAATACAAGTGCACAAATCATGAGGCATACAACCAACCTTTCAACTTAGCTGAGTTACAAACATCACTAAACTCTTGCAGTAATTCTGCCCCAAGCTACTACCGTGTCACGTATGAAATGTTGAAAAACCTGCCACTCAAAACGCGAAAAACTTTACTTTCCCTATACAATGCTATCTGGCTTTCAGGCACCATCCCTGCTTCCTGGAAAGAGGCTATTGTTATTCCTATTTTAAAACAGGGCAAGGACCCTTCCTCAGTTTCAAGTTATAGGCCCATTGCACTAACCAGCTGCATTTGTAAACTTTTAGAAAAAAATGATAAACCGCCGACTTTTACATTTTCTTGAAACACACAATCTGCTCGACCAATTCCAGTGTGGGTTTCGAGAGGGTAGATCCACCACCGACTGGTGCGTATCGAGGCACAGATCCGAGACGGTTTCGTCCACAAACAATACTTCCTCTCAGTGTTTCTCAATATCGAGAAAGCTTACGACACAACATGGCGTTTTGGCATATTAAGAGACTCGTCTCACCTGGGTGTGCGCGGTAGAGTGCTTTCTATAATCGAAAGTAACTTGTCCAATCGGAAATTCCGTGTCCGTTTGGACAGTATTCTCTCGCAAACATTTGTGCAAGAAACGGGAGTACCGCAAGGTGGTTACTTAGTTGTACACTTTTTATTATCAAAATGAATTCCTTGCACCTGTCCATCCCCCGCAACATGTTCTATTCCACATATGTCGATGACGTCCAGCTTAGATTTAAGTCATGCAACCTAGCAATGTGTGAGCGGCAGGTTCAGTTAGGTTCATGCAAGGTCTCCAAATAGGCAGAGGAAAACGGATTCCGGCTGAACCCAGAAAAAAGCACGTGTATCTTGTTCTCCCGAAAGAGAGGCATGCACTCAGCACCTGACATTGAACTGAATGGTCAACGTCTGTCTGTCAATGCGGAGCATAAATTCCTAGGCTTAATCTTTGACAACAAGTTGACCTTCGTACCACACATGAAGTATTTAAAAACAAAATGTTTAAAAGTCATGAATGTTATAAAGGTGTTGTCACGTACTACGTGGGGTAGTGACAGGCAATGCCTCATGAACCTGTATAGAAGCCTCATTCGCACCCGCTTAGATTATGGGGCCGTTGTTTATTAGTGTGCGTCTCAAAGTGCTTTGAAGATGCTCGATCCTGTGCACCATTTGGGTATCCGCCTTTCTACGGGTGCTTTTCGCACCAGCCCTGTAGAAAACCTTTACGATGAGTCAAATGAGTGGTCGCTTCATCTTCAAAGAATATACATGTCTTTTGTATATTTCCTTGAGGTGAAAGCAGACAAGAAGCACCCGTCATACTCTACTATTAATGATTTGTCGAGCTCCATTCTGTTTCAAAACAGGCCTTAAATGAGGCAGCCCTTTTCACTTTGCCTGAAGGGTTTAGCTGAGGACACTGGAGTGTAACTTGAACACAGTTTAATGACTCCTGTAGCATACCCACCACCGTGGTAGTGGCAGACTATAGACTGCGATGTGTCTTTCTTCGAAGTTACTAAACATGCGCCTATTGCCCATATCCGAACATACTTCTTGGAACTTCCACACAGATACACACGTCCTGAGTTCTTTACAGATGCCTCCAACTCCTTTGTGTCCTACGCTGCTGTTGGCCTTTCCTTTTCGGATGCTGGCCCTCTACATCCAGGCGCAAGTATCTTCACAGCGGAAGCTTACGCGATACTTGTGGCAGCTAAACACATCAAACAATTACAAATACAAAAAGCAGAAATTTATACAGACTCCCTCAGTGTGGTAAGGGCTCTGCACAATCTTAAAAAACAAAAAACCTGGTCCTCGTCTCAATATACTCCATTTTATGCACACTCTACATACTCAACCAACATGTTGTGTGCTGGTGCCAGGGCACCGTGAGATTCAAGGCAACGTGATGGCGGATCAGCTTGCTGCATCCGTCCAAGGAAGCACCGCCACTACACCCATAACAATGCCTACCCTTGATCTTAAGCCGTCTCTCAAACGAAATCTCAGAGACTACTGGCAGAGCAAGTGGGATAGACACATACAAAACAAACTCCACGTTATCAAGCCACACCTTGGCCATTGGCCACCAGTATCAAAATCACGTCATACAGAGGTAACATTAACGAGGCTCAGGATAGGACACACATACACGACACACTTATTAATTTTGTCCGGCGGCGATCCACCATTGTGTGACAGATGTGGTGAAGCACTAAGAGTTCTTCACATTTTAATTCAGTGCAAACAATTGGACACTCTAAGAAAACAACACTTTTCATTACCCTACCGACAACATAGACCTTTACACCCTGCAATGTTCATCGGTAGGAAACCACTGTTCACTCATAAATCGGTGCTAGCTTTTAAAATAGATGTTCGCTTTTATCATGTCATATACCCAGGCAATGCGTAGCGCGACCTCTCAAGACAAGTTTCTGCTGCAGTGACTACATTGAAAAGCACTTCCTTTGCGGCCCTTGGACACAAGGGCGCTGATGAGGCATTTGTGCTAGTGCAAAATATTTTTACACTTTTTTTATTATCAAAACCATTTGTCACAAATTTTCACTATTCATATCACGCCCCTGTCATGTTTTTAATACTTATTTTTTTACCCGCATTATAGCGAGGAGTTTTAAGGCCCCTATACAGCCACGGAACATATCATTGTCCAACTCTAGTCATTGAAATGGCGCTCTTTGGCCATCAACTGGCCCTTGCGCTATGAAGCGCCACACATCATCATCATCATCATCGATTCCAACTGTACGTGAGATATGCCAAATATTTGTTTACTATTCGTACATCGTTAA
The DNA here is from genome assembly GCA_013436015.1 of Rhipicephalus annulatus. NCBI lineage: Eukaryota > Metazoa > Arthropoda > Arachnida > Ixodida > Ixodidae > Rhipicephalus > Rhipicephalus annulatus. The sequence continues at coordinate 658,677 of WOVY01002200.1, read as the reverse complement.
TCATTGAAAAGAACTATGCCTTTCAACCCACCTTATCGAAATTGGGCCGTTTAGGAACTTAGGCATCAAGCTATAGCCTGCAAAACTATACTTTCGCGCTTCGATTTTTTTTAAGTTACAAGCATTTCTTTGTGTACTCCACGTACTTTCAGTATCTATCTATCTATCTATCTATCTATCTATCTAGCTGCCTATGACCTTTAGCTTTCCTGGCCGTTTCGATGATCGGATCTATACCAAAATTGGTTAGGCATACCATGACTGTATAAAGAGCATAATTGACTAGTCATAGCAGTAAATCATGACGTGAATATTATGAATGTCATAATTTACATGTCGCGGTCTTGCTGCTTTTGTGGTGGTTTCGTTCACAAGACCTATTGCAAAACGAAACTGATATGATATCACATCACTGCATGGCGAACATAAGTGACAGGCCCTAATGAGGAAATCAAGACGCATGTGATGTGAATCATGAGTACAAGTCACGCTCATGGTGCGCTCGTGGTCAATTCACTAGCTTTCTATATACCAAATTTAATTTTATTTGGCATAAATGGATTCGGAAGGTATATGCCTGGTTCATACATAACTATGACATGTGTGTCATTTAGGAACATTAATACATGTTACGCTCATAACTAGATGGCAGCCGTTTCGCTAGCTTCACCTATACCGAATTTGGTATTACGTGACGTGAATGATTGATGAAGGTATATGCAAACATGATACTCACTATATGCGTGTCATGTAGGAACGTGAATACATGCCACGCTCATGATGCACTCGTGGTCATTTCGTTAACTGCTTGTATGCAAAATTCGGTATAACGTGACGCGAACAGAAAATGAACGCAAAATACACGTCCAAAAATGATAATCATGACATGCGTGTCACCTAAAACAGAACTACATGCTACGCTCATTGCACACTCGCGGCCATTTCGCTAACTTCACATATACAAAATTTGGTATAAGGTGACGTGAATGGACGAGGAACACAGATTTCTGACATGAAACCATGACATGAAATTCACGGCAGTTTTTACGTCCATCTTGTAACGTTGTGCTGACTTTAAAATGACGTATCATCCATCCTCATTCGCGCTTAGCACATCATCGATTCCCAGTGTATGTGGGATCTGCCAATATTTTTATACCTCACAACAGCATTTCCATTACTTGCAGTCATTCGCCTCTTAGACGAAACGTCAAGTTTTTGTTGTTTGCTGCGTTGTAGTGGAGTACATCAACGCTGTTAGTGGTGTGCCTAAGTCGAAAACTGGATTTCCCGCATCAAGTGCAAAACTTGTCAAGTCGCCGATGACCCGGACCGTGACTTTATTGGTGAAAATGTCTTAATGCAGGTTAGCAAGGGGACAACAACACCTGGTGAGCCCACCAATGCGTCACCGCGAGAAACCTATAAAGCGCACAGAATTTGTAAGCATTTGTTCGGCCTTATATGTTATGCTTGTTTCGGTATGCCATCACGCTGTAAAATTCTCATACTAATTCACTACTTTTGTACGTACATGATGTTTGTCTCACTCTCTTTGTTTAGCACAATTTGTATTCAATATTTCGATGTGTCTCGGCATCTGTCTAATTCAGACTTTGCTATAGCTGAGCAAATTCATCGAAGCAAAACACGTTTGAATGGCAAATGGCAAGTAGCATGAAATTTCGAGCATTTTTGCGTTTACAAAATGCTGCATCAGAGTGAATATTCCCAGAATAGTAATAAAGAACACTGGGCATTTGTAAAGTAGGTGTGTCAAGGAAATCCGCGCACAGAAGGACTGTCCTATACTAATGTTACGTTTCCTTAAGGTGAAAGCTGGATATAGTGTAAATTAAGGAGCAATTTTTTTTAATTCGATTCGATGTGCGTGCTAGTATTCGCAAAGCATTGTTTAATATGAGCAGCTATGTGGTGATCTGGTGATAAGTTCCAAGGCCGCGGGCTCACTTAACCACTGCGACGATCACATTTTAACGGAAATACACTGCATAAATGCTCGCGTAATTGAGTTCCAATGCTCTCTAACGAATATTATGAACTTCATACACCGGTGATTTGGGCCCTTCCGTACAATATAGGGAAGAATAATCAATAGCGCTAGTCTGGTAAGGAATTAAGAGAGAAAGAGCGCTCGGTCATGGTTACTTCTCCCACTCTGGTGCTCTGCGTAAACCTTGACCACGAAATCACCTGAAGTACTCCTGTCTTAAAACACGGAGCTATCTTGGGATGCCAACAGTTTACAGGTGAATCAATAAATTAATCCAAGCATTCTCGCCTGACCGCGAGGAAAATATTGGCGGAATTTCGTTGTTGATTTTTGGTACGACTAGCGGAAAAATAGAAGATATCATACGGCTTGACACTTTCCTGCTGTATATGTTGACCTCTTAAGTAGTGCCAGAGCACTATCACTATCGATAAATAGGTTGCGTACGGTAAACATAGCGCTATGTCATGTTTTCCTGTTTTCGCAGTTCAGTTACGAGTTCAGTGGATAAAGCGCAGGTAGTAATCGCACGCTATGCAAATACTGGGACTGTTTGCCCCGTCTACGGTGTTTTTGTGTGCCCATTTACTCTCTCAGTTTGTTTTAACAAAATATTTAGGACAACAGCTCACCCTACTTGCTGCCGTTGAATGTTTCTCTCGTTATGCCTTGTAACTGCGTTGTCTACAGCGAAGGTGTCCTGAATGCCTTTATGGTAAAGTGACCTTCGTGGCTTACTCCAGAATAGTTTTCTTTTTTCTTTTGCTCCTGATTCATTAAATTCCTGCTTTCTGGCTATTGCGTGAAGAGTAGAAGCTCTGTGGACATCACAGCAGTTCTTGAAACACGGACAAATGCTAATAATCCCTCTACGGCTTCACCCGAAATAAGCATTCAAATAAATTAATGAAGAAATGGGGACTGCAAATATCAATTGAAGCCGAGGTGTGTTTTGTAGACGTTAAGGCGAGGCACATGTCTCTTGTTTCGCTTCGCTGTTCGTTTTTCAAAATAATTTTTTTTCATTATAAACTTCTCGAGAATGAGTGTACATTTACTTATTTGACTGCTCGTTTGGCAACACTTCACTTCTCTGCAAAACGTGGCACTGATGTTAATTAGGTACTAAACCCTGTATGCGCGTTCTTGCGCAAGCAGAAACGAGGTCTGCTTCTGCCTGCACAAAAATTAGCTGCTATGCCACAATGTTTCTGAGTTGTCACGTCTTGCAGCATGTTCGCTGTCGGAAAATCAATTAAACATCACATTCATTACATTCCTATTATCATGACACACTATAGGCAACCAACTTTAGGGTGGTTTATGAGTAATTCATACTCGCAACATCGAATCCGACAAGATCTTCACGAGACATTATTACAGTGGAGGGTACGCGTATAGTGTTCACAGCATCCGAACTGGCTAGAAATAGGAAACAAATAAATACGTGCCAAGCTTGTACCTAAACAGCAAGCAAGAAGCTTATTTTGAACAGCCCATTTTTCAGTGCTTGGTTACTTCATACGAATAACACGAGAGTGGCGGGGGGAGCGGGTAAAGGGGGAAGGAGAAGTTCTTAAGGCTTCAACAAGAACAACTGTTACTCTCCCAGCTCGAACCAGCCGTAGAGGCGTGCTGTGAACGTGTGGCGAAAAATGGGCGCATTGTTCCGCCTCAATTGCAGGTCGGTCACTCGTCTTCGTAGAACTGGCTTCGCTATCACGCTTGTAGCCGTGGAACCTGCTTGCACGTGGCTCACCGCTGGAAATTCCAGACGCCATACTCTATTGTCTTTTACCTCGCAAAATTTATCATAACACCTGTGGAAGACAAAGTCCCCGTCTGTTGTGCGTTTAAAATGCTGGGCGTCGGACCACAGTGTGCTTGAGTGACACTGAAATGTCCTTCAGCCCCTACTTGCTTAGGGCGCTTCCAGAGATGCGCTAAGAGAGGACAGCGCAATTTTGAGAGAAGCGCTGAGAGTGACAAGGTGTGACTCACGAAAAACATTCGTAACGTCACAGCTGCGCTGAAATGCTGGTAATTTGACACTTCTTCGAAATGTCAATGTGCACTTGAATACAGTCGTTCATGCTCAGATTTAGGATAGGCTCTTATTCGAGTCAAACCCATTTGAAGGATACATTGTCAAGTTTTGTGTGGTAAAACCACTATGTGATGATGAGGCATGCCGTTAAGGGGGCCTCCAGATCCGTTTTAAGACACCCTGAAGTTATCAGCAAGCGTCAAAACAAAAGCCAACCTGTGTTTTCTTTCTTGATTGTTCTGCCATCGTAATTCGACTGCCTTAGCCACCAGTCCAACCTATGTCGTCTGGGCGAGCAGCAGGGCAATCTAGTCACTATTTACTATTACGGCAAGTGAGGCCCACTTATATTTGCAATAAGTAAGCAATCTAATTCATTAAAGCAAAGAGAAGCTATGCAAGCAAAAGCGCATAAATGGTTTTCCTATATAACCACTTGAGCAATTCGGATAACATTTATTCTATTTGATATAAAATATTGGTCAAGTATTTGTAGTACGCATAATATTTACTTTAACATAAATTTGGTGCGCTTGTTGGGCATCCGTGTATATAGGGGAAAAAACTAACGCCGTAAGTTTACAAATTCGTATCACCATAATAAAAACCCCAACGGAAGTATTTTTTTGTCGTCGTTGTTGTTGTTTACAGTGCCCCATTTTATTTTTATGTTTACAAAGTTTAGTAGATACATCACCACCCAAAGGAAAAAATAATTTACAATAAACCCTCTTTCAGAATAGTTTTAAGCTCCAACACATTTTTTATTATTACCACAACTGTGGTTGCTATCAAAACAAATTTGCTTTTTCTCTTGATATACCTATACGCGCTGCTCATCTGAAGGTTGTTTTCAAGTATTTTGTCAATATTAGAGGTTTTCATTTATGGCACCTTAATAAAGAAAAACTGGAAATGATATTTCCAAAAACTGCATCAGTGGTTTTCTGAGTGCAGCCAGCACTGACGGACAAACAAAGTTTACATTATTTTTCTTTTTTTTCGAGATATACATGAACAGATGTCCTATTTATGCACCAATTTCCAGATGACTCCCTGAGTGCCGCCAAGATTCTCTTTGAGCTGCGGTAAATAGGCCCGAACCCTTGAGGAACTGCCGATAAAGCGACATCACTATTTGTACTCCCATGCCATAGTCGAAAAAGGGGGTGTTTTATCTGCTGTGTAGACAACGCGTTTGGTGCCCCCCGAAACTATACGAGGAAGGACCTTTTCTGCAAGTCGTTCAAGTGATGCGTAATTGCTTTCTACTAAGCACCAGCTGTTTAGTGGTAGTACACCAATGTGTTGAGGCCCGCAGTTCGCACTTTGTTCCCAATATGTCGTCCAGTATCACGCGCTTACTTTCCCGCGCATGTTGTGCCTTGCTTTCTTCCCTGGAACGACGTTGCCTAACATCATCGGCATGGAGTCCTTCCCGTTTTGAAAGACAATAGTCTTTTTCGCTTGGATTATTTAGATGCTTTTTTGTAATTTTCCACTACACCCAGCATCAGTGAGTTATTTTGGGTCAAACAACGTACACTGCTCATTCGGGCATGCGTACATACAGGATAATGTTTCATTCCATCAAGATGAGAGGAAAAGAAACAGGCGAAACTATTTACTGGCTTCGCCCACATTTCGGTTTATGGACAACGGGACAGCAGTGAAATCAGGAAACAAAAAAAATCAGAAACAGGTCAGATCAAGTACACAAGTACATACAAAATGTTAAAGACGTATAACTTCTACGTCAAACCCAACATCCTGCCTTACGATTAGCTCACATTCGCAACGCGATAATAAGCCGACGAAAGAGTTCACGTGTTTTAAAAGGGCGCCAACACTAATCTCATGACATATACGCACTCTAAACGAAATTTCTATGGAAGGCCTGCATAATGAAGTTACAGCTAGGGTACGCCTTTTGGTAGCAATTAGCTCAGAGCCGTCACTGATGCATCTCTTCTCACGCTTCTAGACGCGGACTCGAACAACGTTCGACAAAGAGCATATGTGCGTAAGCAAAACAAGTGGTATTATATAAATGCGTAAGCAAGCAGACGGGAACTGTTTGCCCTTGCGTGCTAACAGAGGAAAAAACAAACGCATGCCAAGTGGGCAAAGCTTCTTTGCGGTTCAAGATGGCTTGGTCGAGGAAAGACTGTCAAGAAAAAAACAATCTAATCACATAACATGGTCACAACTAATATGCACACAATGAAGCAACGTAGTTTAGATAATGTACGCAAAAGCTTACACGTCGAGGAATTATTATAGTCTTAGAAAAGCACATGAAGGAATGGGCCCCGCTAGCAGGCCACAACGCGTCGTTTTACAGACATCACTACAGAATAAACAACTTGTAGAAGTAGCCTGACAAACAATATGCGTGCTTATACGTGAGGCCTGTATTGAGGGTCCCGTGAAGCTACCGATAGTGTGGTTCAAAAAAAAAACTCTCGTTACCCACAGCTAGCTCGCAGCAAAGAAATGAAGAATAGAAAATAAAGTTTTTCCCGGGGGCTGTGGTTTATACGCAGGTCCCCCCAGTCCGAACGCGAGTGAAATAATGACCACTGAGGGAATAAAGCCACGCGCACATGCTTGTTCAATGTGAACGGAAGTGAAGCACATGCATGCCTTCTACCGATGACGAAACAAAGAATTAGGAAACACAAAAATAACAGGATCTTCAACGAAATGCTCTGTTTTCGTCGAATAAAAGTGACCTGCTGGAACGGGTGTGAGCAATTGCACTTTTCATGAAAATTTCGTCTTGAAAAAAGTTGAATTCTTAGCCTGCATGATCACTTGACGGTACTTTCATGAGGCTGTTCTACAAGTTGGAGAACAGTGGAAAGAACATGAAAGTCTCCGTGCCACTTCGAGTCGATAAAAGTGTTTCCGGAACGGCCGTGACCTATACTAAAACTGAAGCATAACGTTAGGAGCGAGCACTAAGCAATACAAATAAATGCAAGGGATATACTGACGCAGGATTGCCCGAACAGGAGCCACCGGGGTAGTCTATAGTAGCTAAGGCATTCGGTTGCTGACCCGCAGGTCGCGGTATAGAATCCCGGCCACGGCAGCCACATTTTTGATGAAGCAAAAATGCGAAAAAGCTTGAGGCCCGTACGCGTAGATTTAGGTGCATGTCAAAGAACCCTAGGTGGTCGACATTTTCGCAACCCTCCGCTAGGGCACCTTTGATAATCATTCAGTGTTTTTGGGGCATTCAACACCAACAATTATCATTATTCCCCAAACGAGCGATAGCTACAAGTGGGAACTCACCGCACACGGGTTGTACAGAATAATTTAAAAAACTAATATGGTCACCAGCCCACATGAGCGAACCCTAAAATGCATAACTTACGTACCCCAGCTTTCATGGGACGGTATATAAAACAGACCAAAAAAGTGAAGGAAAAGGCAATTATATATAGCGGTAAAATTGTATCTATCTATCTATCTATCTATCTATCTATCTATCTATCTATCTATCTATCTATCTATCTATCTATCTATCTATCTATCTATCTATCTATCTGGATAGATAGATAGATAGATAGATAGATAGATAGATAGATAGATAGATAGATAGATAGATAGATAGATAGATAGATAGATAGATAGATAGATAGGACAAAAGAGAAGAGAGAAATGAGAAAACAGGAAGGCAGAGATTAAAAAACAAAAACAAAGAATGGACAGGTCGTCCAAAGCTGGCGTAACATAATAGCAAAACGGGCTATTTGGTGAGGAATAATTGTGGGCGTAGATCAACAAACATAGACGGAAGAGAATCCCACAGGGCAGGCGCAAAACTTTAACTGGTTTTTTTAGCGGAAATAACAAGCACAAAAACTAACAAAAAAGCAACCATGGTAAACCCAACCCGATAACCGTAGAAAACAAAGAAAAATGTAATGGTTTCTTTTGTTATCAGGCTCATTTTCGCGTGGTTTTTCTTTGCGTGTTACTTTTTATGCTTGTGATCTGTGCGATTAAAAACCAGTTGAAATTCAGCGCTTATCCACTTTTTTTTTTCATCTATACCGCTGTTGCCGTACGCCCAAAACGAACTGGTGTTGGGAACAAGTTTCCTTTAGCTGCAGAAAATCATACGTCGGACAAAGTGAAGGTGTGTGAGCCCTCGAGTCACATGTACACGCTTGGATAATCCTCCGGATGTACTCATTGTTTATCGGATACATTTCTTACATCAACAGAGAGACAACAAAGTAGTAGAAAAATATTAGCGGCGTTCAATATTGAAAATACAGATGATAGGCGTTAAGAGTGTCAGCAAGGCTTCTGTTTGCCAAAAAATTTGCGTCCTTGTGCGGCACGTATCGTCGAGGTTTCTGACACTGCTTTCAATGTCCAATGCTTAAATGTAAATTTTTTTTTTGGGGGGGGGGACATGCCATCTTTATTATGTTCACGTGGATAGTTGATGCCAGGTGTGCTTGCGACGATTATATGTATTTAGGTGTGAGTGAGGATTACATATGTATTTGACTGTGTATTTGATTATATGTATTTGAAATGTGAGTTTGGGCTCGTGCCGTTTCAGTCTGCTGTTCGTCCGTGTCTATTCTTGCGAAGCGATCGTTGAATCCGTATAAACTTGTCCAACTCTCAGTTCTTTTGATAAAACTCTTTCTCTCAGGGAAGTGTGCAGCATACCAGCTTAGCCTGGTCTTTAAAATTCTATGCGCCATGCCTCGTGCGTAGGCTGTACAACACGAGAACAACAAAACGATTTTAGAAATGCTAATAATATAGCATTAATGACCCTGTGTGGCCGAAAACTCGATGCCAGCATCGACACATTTGTCAAAAGCGAAAGAAAAAAATATATTAAAAAAGATGCACGTAAAGAATAGAAATCATAGCTTATGCGAAAATTGAGCCTGGTCATTCTGTTTGATATTCGAGTATAATGTACCGCAGAAGCAACGCCAGTGATTGAAATTTCTCTGGAAAAAGACCCTGTACAGAGGCTTTGTCGGGGCAACATCGGTTGTGGTCAATGTTGGCTCTCCGTTTTCCTAACCATTCGATACACATGACATATGACTCAGTAAGGCTAAATAGTTGACCATTGCTATTCTCCTTAGGAACACGCCGACAACCTGTGCTCATGCTTAATCGCATGTCATAGCACACACTTCGTTTAATTAAAAGGGACGCTTGAGGTCTAACCAGAGAGCTTACGCTACGTCGGACCATCAGCTACCCTTTAGGTAATACAGTATTCGATGGGCCGGGTAAGACCATAGAGACTCTTAATTTAACTCTAGTGCTCTAGCACTCTAGCGCTGCGATCGTTCAGCCACTGCTAGCATGATATAGGTAGTACCCGAATTTGCGTAATCCTCGTGCTTGCGGGCTTCGAACACACTTGTCGCATTGTCGTTAACTTTGTGGGCTGATTCCAATGAGGGGCCTTAGAGGTCAATGCGGTGGAGCCTAACTGCTAAACCCTCGCTAAGCCTCGTCTTGCGGCGAAGCGAATTCGGGCCCCACGAAGCCAAACGGAGACGAAAGAATGACGATTAGACAAATTCGTGTGCAACGCATCATTCCCATGCTGGCTGAAGCACCGTGCGTTGCAGCTCCCATAGACATACCGCCACAGTTCTCTAGTAATTATTGTAGGAAACTCCAAAGATAAAACACCAATATTTGCACAACAACTCGGAGTGCACAAATGCATCAATGCACACTGTAAGATCCGGTTGAAACCAAAATGCTACATAGGCAGGTATTATATCTGATGGCATCAATGGCATCGTCTCACCACCGTGTGAAGGATCTGCCGGATTTTTTGCTCATTTAATATCTTTATTATTGTGCGTTTGGCAATGGCTTTCGGTTGTTGCCCACTTTTAGTAAGTTTTCCGCCGACTAGGTACGATGACAGTAAGTCTTCTACAAAACACCAAAAAGATACATTGTTGAAAAATAACGGCCGGGAAGAGACAGATAAATGGAGAATAAAATGCCCCCTGGACGCCTGCCAGGTTACGTCTTGTTTCCGCAGTGCCGCACGCATAAATAAGGCTAAAACGAGTAAAACATCTGGCACGCTTCGACTTAGTTTGCTCCAAGTTACGGTGGTATGTTACTATACTCACGAAAACAAAGCGAAATTCGAGGGTTTACTAATGCATGTATTTTTGTTTCCAGCATTAAAGTGCGTGTCATATTGGCGTAATTTTGACTGGAACACTTGCATCACAGCCAAAGTTGCCTGTGATGGCCAGAACTTCAGCGACATGACGCGGCTATCACCAGCAAGCGGACGGCAATTCCTATACCAATAGGAAAGTGACGCGGTGCTGTACGTGTGAGTACGTACAAATATGCGTGATGTGGCAACATCTATACAACACAGCAGTGTACCAACGTCATGGAGTAGTAGTTTTTATACCAGTTCACTCCATAATCAGAGCTAATATTAGGTGGTCTGATTCTGATCTAGCAAACATAATTTTTTGAAGAATGCTGCTGTGCACTCTTATTCCACTTGGTATTCTCTCCAAGACAAGAACTTCTGACATGCTCCGCCGCACAGGGCTGCACGAATTTGTCGCACAATGTGTTACCATAAAAGAGTGTTCACTTCGTTCTTCATTCACACAGTGTGATATTTGTTAACAAGGGTTGGTAAAAGAAGGTGAAGGGGAGTCACCCGTCAACTAACAATGTGATGATGTGGTTGTTGACTCCCCTAGTAGAGAGCCTAAAATAACTAAAATGCGCTCACTTTATGAATCTTCGCTTCTTGTCACATGAAGTTGAAAGCCAGTGTCTCACTTCACGGAACAGTCACTCGAACATTTAGCCTTTTAATTTTACAGTAACAAAAAAGAGCTAGTCAATGATCCATTGTAACTGTGGTAGTGAAGCATATAGAGTAACAGACAGGCTCATGCGGAGGTTTACACAATTATTCTTGTCGACAAGTCATTTTATTTTTCTTTTATTTAGTTATCACAATCCTTGCCAGTCTTGGAGCCTCTGCCTTTTATAAGTGCACCTGAATAGTGAGAAATCGCAAAGCACTTCAGTGGCGTGTTTGCATCTGTATGTGTCTTGTGAAAGTAAAAGTACAACCATTTACCCTTTCAACAGGTTCGAGGAGCAAATATGGTTTTCGCTAGCGTTACACGCCATCGCAGTAAGACAATTAGCATCGATACGCAAATCACCCACGTCGTATTGAACTAGGAAGAATGTACTCAGACGCGCACCCTAAAAGACAGATCGTGAATTGAGATTTCACTGTAAGTTATTCAATTGCAAGTGCACTGTAGCGGCTGTACTTCCAGACGGTACATCGATGCGCGGCCCCCACGGCTCAGAATAGATCCCACGGCCATGAGTTCTTTAGTAATTATTGGGGCTTTATGTCCCAAAACATATTGTTCGGAGAGACGCCTTAGGATACGGCTATGGAAGTTTCCACCATCTGTGCTTCTTTAACGTGACCTAAATCTAAGTAGACGAGCCTCTAAAGTTTCACCTTGCCCTTAACTGCTAAGCTACCAGTGTGGGTACGTATAGTCAATCGCCAGTACACCATTGTTTTAAAAGAAGTGTGCATGTTTTCATGGTGACAATTTCTTTTGTAAATCTTACACTATTTTATTTCTCTCTCCCTCTCTCTCCCTAGGCGAAAATAAGAAGGGTAACGCTACACCAAAGTCAAAGATTTGAGAAAGAGTAGAAAATTTTAGAGATCCCACGTACCTTGCGAATCGATGTTATGCGAAGCATGCGGAGGGAAGGGGACTGTCTTTTAAATTTTTATTGGGCGAAGAGTTGCAAAATAACGCTAGAAATATGTACAAATATTGCACGTGCAGACATATGTTAAACAGACGCATGTTTAGTGCTACGTAACTATGGCAACAGCATTGTAGGTATTAACAACACCAGAAGCGGTAAGCCAATATGAACCACTGGTGCTCACAAGGATGATAGCCCGTGACACTAATATACATAAATTAATTTCAGGGTGCGTCACCTAACTAACATTGACGTCACCACGAAGTGACGGCTGTATCATAGGAGTACATATGTAATGCTTATAAAATTGGATAGCCAGCACTGCAACTACAGTCGACGTTTCACAAAACTATACATCGTCTATTGAGAAGTAGTTCCAAGACCTGGCGCGGCTCTGTGAAGGAATATTAGATTGTCATGCAGAATGTCGTGGATATATTTCTGCTGGGCCCGTGACACTTATTCTATACACTCGTCGGGTCAACGCTGCTGATGCCAGCCTTTAGCGGCGAACCGCCTTAGGCCCTACGTAGTTGGCGTTCATCACGACCCAAGAAATCCCAACTGATACTGAACACCTGCAAAACAAAAACTAAAACACTTGTCTAAACAACCGACTTTGTATATAATTTACTATACGACAGGACAATACGAAATCGCCTACCAATTCCTTCGTTGCATCTGTTCACGCATCCGTCCACGCATACATGTGTCGGTCCATCTGTCTGTCCGTTCATCCATCTGCAAATCTATCCATCCTCGCATGCATCCATCTCTCCATGCGCCCGTCTGTACAACTGTGTGTCCTTTATAATAGTCGGCAACCGAACCTTGACATTATGTACATTAGGACACAAAGATGCGTCCACACGTCACCATTCACTTCATGGAGATGCACTGATTTTTTTCTTAGCCCTTTCGAAGTAAAATTTTCAATGTCGGTTAGCACGGTTCTTTAGTTGATAGAAACTGCGAATCACGTTCAGTACATTGCGCCTCATTACACATGATCTTAACAAGACGTGGCGGCTGTACCATAGAAGTACATTTCTAATCATTATGAAACAAGCGAGCTATTATAGGATCACGAATGGACGCTTCACGATCACTACAGTCCATTTGAAACGCAGTTGGAAGATTTGGCGTGGTTCTGTGTCGAAATGCTTGGTTGCCAGGAATAATGCTGGGGTTGGATTCCTGCTGGGGCCTTGACATTTTTTCTTTAATTTCGTCGGGTCAACGCAGGCAGTTTCAGCTTTTCCTTAACGACCGGCGTTAACGTCACCCATGTCTATTTTGTCCCTTCTTGGTCTGATATATACTACCAATCACCAATGGCACATACCTGCATACCAGTGGCACACACCAGCCGACGGGTATGCGCCACTGTCCGGCGGAAAGTTACGGCGTACGCAATAAATTGTGACATTATTGATGTCATGCCATGCCATGCCAACAAAACAGGAATTGGAGACGCATACAAACCAATAATTTTCCAAATTTGTACTACCTGAGTAAAATTACCCCACACAATTTAAATAAACATGTCCATTGTGTTCAGACACATCGACACTCATCCACAAAACACTGGTGTGCACCAAAAGGCTCACACGCATCAGCAGTCCGCACGTTACTAACCATCCACGCATGTTACACGGGCAGTGGGAGGCATGGCTTGTGGACGAAGCCAAGCACAGCCAAATAGCTTTGCTTGACCAGGCCTAGCGAACCGCTCGTGTCAGCGGAGCGTTGGATTGAGGGCCCGACCACAACTGGCTGCATTTACCTTCTTTTTTTTCCTGAATTACGTTTCGTCCTCCTCGTATTCGTCAGCCATGCTCCCCCCCCCCCATTCTAATTTTGGTTTACCCTAGGTTAAGGGGATAATCACGAGAACACTCGGACGTAGGTGGCTAGATAGATAGACAGGTGCTTGATAGACGCCAAAAGTGCTTGCAATACGCAAAGAAATGCTACGCATTCAAAACAAGGCAATCAACTAAAGCATGCGCCCCGTCAAGATTGATTGATTGATTGATTGATTGATTGATTGATTGATTAGGACTTTATTTTGGTCCTGAGAAGACGCAGGGGAGAAGACCCCGCACCACCCGGCTAATCCCACGTAGGGACCATCAAGCCGAGCTTGGCGGCCCGTTCACGAGCACTCTGGACGGCCAGGGTTTGATCGTTAATTTCGGGGATGCGTAAGAGCACAGCCCACCTGTCCTCACTGAGGGCGCGGTCGATGACTTCACATTTCCACAACACATGGTTGAGTTTTGCTGACAGTCCACAAGCGGGCACCCCGTCAAGACGCACACTTTACGCTCAGCGATGAAAATTTCGAGCCTCGGGCGCGAATCACGCCCTTCTCATCCCGTTTTACGTGTCCTTGGAGCCTTTTATTACTATTTTCGCACATAATTTAGGTGATTACGATCTAACTCATACACCTAGCTACACGCCGTCGTTACAAGCATTTACCTGCGGCCGCACCTTCGTCGACTGTTACAAAGACGGAAGCATGAACGAGTTATTTATTCCCCAAAATACCAAAACAATTTCAGCCTCGTTTCTCTATCTTATATCTTACACTTGTATTACGAGATGCTAGCGATGCACTTTTAGCAATTAGATTTATATTTTTCGGCGTTACGTGCCTTAAACTATTTCATGAATAATTCATTTTCTAAAAAAGCACGCTCATTATAGCTTTGTTCTCTGTCTATTTCTTTCCTAAAATAATAAGTTCATATTTCTACCACAACCTATTTAACAAGCTCATCCAAACTATGAAAGCGTTAAGAAAAGAAGACAGAAAATTCAAGTCGACGATTGCACCACAAGTCATATAAACTTAACACATGCAAAAAATGAACACTAACACACATGAAGCAGTTTGGACGTCACCAAGGTGCGATGATACAGTGGCAAAGGAAGACTTATTTAGAAGTAGAAAACAAGTGTTGCCAGGCAGCAAATCTCACGAGTTCTGGATATTCGTAGGAAAATAGCAGCATTGAATCTGTGAGTACGACCTTTCACTGAAATTTAAGCTCTTACTTCATATAAGTAAGGTGGCTGCTAGAGTTGCCCAATTAATAGTTATCCTTCCTTTTCAGCAAACGAAGAGGAGTAGCTGACGGCTATGGCACTATAGATACAGTCACGGATTAAAGAAACACGCAAAAAAAATTTGGCCGTGCAATTGTTTGGCGAGCAATAACTTAAAACAACTTCGGTGTCACCTAGAGTGCACTAGTGAGAAAAAAAGAGAAGAGAGAGGATTAAACTTTCTGTTACGGCCATGTAGCCATGGCTTCTACCTGACGCCCTAGCCCTGTCTAACAGCCGGAGCTGCGGCTCTGTGTTTAGTGAAATTAGCAGCCCGTTCCACTAATTTTCTGAATTTTCATAATAATATCAGAGATTTTATGACCTAGACCACAATATAGTTATGAGAGACGCCCTTGTGGAGGGTTTCAAAAATTTTGGCCATCCGGTGTTCTTTAACATGCACAGACATCCACAGTACATAGGGCTCAAGCATTTCGCCTCTATTGAAAATTCAACGGCCAAAACCGAGTTGAAACCCACGAACTTCAGGTCAGCGTTCGAGCACGGTAACAACTACACCACCACACTGCAAGTCTTCCGCATTTAGTTGTAAGCTCCGTTCATTTATGGGCGCATACTAGGATTGTTTCGGTATCCGCATAAAACGGGTTGTAAGCAGCTTCAGGGCAGTATGTGCAGTTCTAGATTAGGTTACCGGCGTGCGTTGCACAGATTAGTGTAACGTTTGTATAGGTGCCCGTCAGGAGCCTTCTCCTTGCAACCTTGTGGTCTCTAGTCAGCCAGTCTCTGAGTGGTCTCTAAAACGCGTAGACAGCAACGTCATAGCTTCTTGTAGTGTGCGTCATGTCACTACAGGTCTGGTCACAGTATGCTCAAGGAGTTTTGACCGTGTTGCATCTTCTGTAAGTTTAGGATGCCCATGGGAAACGAACTGAGGAGGGCGTGAACTAAAGTACATACGTACTTTTGTGAGAACTTAGTGTGAATAAGTTAGCTTGTGCGGCATAGTGCTATCAGCTACGCCTAATATATCAACATAAGGCTCGTGACATGCGCAGTGCATTAAAGCCTACAGCCTATTGTCATCGAGTGTACCATGTCATAAGAGTTACCCTTCATAGAATGCGCTTGCTAGTGAGCTGATGTGCGCATTATTAAACAACTACGTCACAAATTAACTGCGCGTGGGTGGAGCTTTGTCTTGGTTTTGGTGAGCGTCGCTGATAGCACCGTGCCGCGCGAACTACCGTGTGGACGCTACGCGTGTTCACAATCACAATTCCTCATCACTTCACCCTACAGAGAAACGTCTTTTTTTCTTTTTTATAGAGTGAAAGGTATTATGAGATTAAAACTTGGGTCCCGCGCAGTGCCATATTTGTTCACCAACACCGGTGTCCGTAACACATCACGCGAAGTTAGAACGCTGCAGGAACGCCAAAATTTTTTGATCACATGCGTCAGTGCATGTTCAATGAGGAGAAGCTCATATTGTTAGGGGATTTTAATTGTGCACTGAAAGAAAGAGTCGCAATTTCAAAGGCAAGCAGTGATATGCTGGCGGAAGTGATTGGAGACTATGAGTTAGTGGATGTTGCAGAATGCTTGTAAAGTTACCGGGCAGTTAGGTTTACCCCCTGTAAAGGTGCAAGCAATGCCCGATTAGACCGACTGTACAAATCAGTTGACATAATTGCACAATGTAGTTGCTATAATGTTGTTCCGATTGCTTTTTTCCGATCACTGAGCGACGCTGATGCTAGTGGCTTGTTAGCAAACTTGGCTTAGGCATGCTTGATGTAGTGAAAGCGATCGCGCTACGACTTATAAAGCGTTTTAAAACAGTGAAAGAACGAGCAGTTCTCGCACAATGCGAATAGCGTAAATAGCTGGTCGTCCATGGCTCCAACGTATTACAGCAGCTTGTTTTTGTTCAGCTATAAACTGTGACCCATACCCACTTCAGGCATAATTCGTCATCGTCGTCAGCCACTGCGTTAATGATTAGCACAAAAATTCTTGTAATAGTTTAGCGGATACAACACTTCTCAGAAGAATAATGAGATATTGCATAGCGAATGCCGGCCTTCCACCCTAAATTTTTTAATATTATGTCCGTAGTCGGCATTAAGCAAATGTGCTTGCAGCAGTTACCAAATAAGTGTTCAGAAAAGGTTCGAATGGCCACTCTTTTAGCTTTCGCTGTGACTGTGCTGCGCCTTCTGAGTAAGCCCAGCGTTTTTATTTTTTATTCTGTGAGCACTGTTAATACTTGTTGACAAGTTTGTCTCGCTACGCTTGCTGTTCTTTTCCCTGCTATTGTCTTGGCGCTGCTCCCAACCGGCAAAATAAGCGAATGTGCGAAGAAAAACACGATCTGCATGCTCTGCTCGCGCCTGCTAAGTGTTTACTGCAGTGTCATCAATCTTGGATTTTGTGTTCACAAAGAATGCATCCCCGCTGTTCCTTGATAATGGCATGGCAGGCTAGGTGTATATTACGTAATCTGTGAGGGTGCCCTTTTGTATAATTCTTTATTATGCCTCACGTGAAAGGCAGCGCCAAGAACAACCCAAGGAATGCGCACCCCAGTTAGAAAGTGCTAAAAACAGGCATACAAAAATGGCAGCTAGCTGTTTTTTTATTTTAAGCCATCACTTTATTTTATGAAGTCATCGCGCTTCTTCGCAGGAAGTTACTGGCGCCACACTTGCGCGGCAGAACGTAGCCCTCCAGGTGAAGTCTGATGACTGCACGACAGCGAATCGTGATGACCAAAACGAATAAGCGACGGCACGCTAAAGCATGATAGCAGGCGAAGCAACACTGACATTGTTTGTAAATACAGTAATTGAAGGTTTGTAATTTGGTAACGTCACGTGCGCCATGGCGTCAGCTTCACGCACTGCGATTTAACAAAAGCTAAATCTGGAGAGAAAAGGACGGCGAACTTTGTTCAATTATTGGGTGTGATTCAGCGGTAATTTATTAATGACTGCTGGGGTTCGCAATGCCAATGGTGTGTTCATGAGAAAACTCGACTTGGCGTGCCTGCTGAAGGGAAACGAGAAAGGAGACAGGAAAAATCGCAGACTACCAACTGTTTATTGTCACTTCACGCAAACAATATATGAGGTAGCTAGCATATATATATATAGAGTGTGGGGGGAGGGCACCAAATTAATCCAGACACGTCGGTGTCCTTAACGTGCTCGTAAATTGCGCACACTAGCACACGCGTCGCTTCGCATTCCAACACCATTTAAATGCGGCTGCCATGGCGGGAAATCTATCCTGTGACCTAGAGCATAGCAGTGCAACACCAGGAGTCATTTAGGAACGAGTTAACCATGGAATATTCACTTCACCACTCTTTAATAAACACTTATAAGCACTTAGACTTTTAGGCTCAGCATGATAACGCGTAAGAGCAAGCGCGACAACATGCTATTAACGTGGGCCCATTGTTGAGCTCCGCAATGATGCATTTCTACCCCTGCAGACAATTTTAATAGTGAATTACTAATAATAACCACTTCAGCCACCAAGCTTTAATATGGAGGAAGAACATGAAAAAAAGAGGATGTTTCCCATACGGTCTAGCCACAATTTGAGTCATCGTGATATACATGAAGATACCTTCCTGAAGCTCTGAGATAAGCCATGCCATCTTGCAGAATATACTAAGTTACCGTATGCATTATTTGCATATTGTTTTATTAAAAAGTTGCAAACTGCGTCATTTAAAGAGACACTTTCACACTGGACGTCTTCGCCAGAAAAGTCTGCGTTCCTCTTCGGCTGCTAATGACATGAGAGGCCAGTGTTTAAAAAAGGAATTAAAAAAATCAACTTTAATGGCGAGAATCGTTCAGTGCCGAGTGCTTGCGCCAACGATGCGCGGCTGACAGAGTCGCGAAACATTCACTTCCGCAACAAGTTTTCTTAATTGTGGCTGTTGGCTTCAGTGGAAAGCGCTGGATGTGCCGTTCAGCACCCGTGACATAGAAGGAAGAGTAGACTGCACCTTGACCGATTCAAGGACGCATTGGTCTTATGTCATGAAACTGCTAAAAAGCTCGAGGCGCACACTCCTGCAGAGAGAAAAAGGCAATTTTGGCACAGTTGACCGAGCGCACCAAAGTACTACGATTACAGCTCATTTCGGGAACCGTTAAAGTGACGAAAGTTTTCAAACGACGCCCTTAAAGATATTTTCGTGCAATTCGCAAGCCACTCATACATCTCAGTATCTGCATATCATGAACGTAAATAGGCTTTCGGAGACAAATTACGACCATTTTTTGGATCCTATATAGCTGGCTATGCTGCCTGTCTACTTAAAATGTATGTAACTTGCACTGATCACTGTTTGTAAGAAACGTCTGGCGAGTCTTTTAATACAATTCTACTCGTTCTGGTAGGAGTGATCGCTGCTTTTTAGGACAAAGAACAAAATAACACAATTGAATTGGCCTGCTAATTTTTGTAAAGTACGTGAGCCATTCTCTTTATATAGGTAAATGCCGGCCTTATATGATTGAAATGTAAAGGTTCCCCATCTCAGCCGCACTCAAGTAATGATTTTGTTGTTAAGTGTACTCTTATTTTAAAGAACGGGTGTTTTTCACAAGGTCAAGCTTTCCGCACACTCATCATGTTCCACTATCGTCCACTGTCGGCGAAATTTTTAATATCCGACAGATACACCCTAATTGGAATTGTTCGTGACCGAAACATTTCGAGATGTAAGTTCATATTGCTCTCTAACTAATGGACTGATAGAAACTAAGAAACATTTCGTACCAAGTTCTATCCCATTACAATAGCACAGTGGTTACCCCACCATCTGATGAATCTGAATAATTAAACAAGCAATCTCATCAATGAACAACCCAGGCACATATTTTTTATAGCTATATGAGTAAAGTTCAGCCTCACGTGTGCCTTATGTAAAATATTCTGTGCACTGATGCCTGCCTTGAAAACAAGGAACGTACATTTCTTAGCATTTCGACATTTTTATGCGCTTGCGGGAAACTTACGAAGCTACTGAGAAATGCGTAATTTAACAAAAGTGCTTTGAGGGTCATGAAACAACATAGGTGGCGAATATATTTTGGCACACTAGTTATGCCCACACAAAACTAAAACCAATGTCAAACGTCAAGTAAACGCTAAGCGCTCATAAAAAAACTCAACATAGAAGAGACGTGTAAGCGTAGAAGTTTAATGATAGGAAAATTCATGCCTGCTGCCTTCCACAGGCTCTGTTGTAGAGTGATATTGGACAGCACCTGTCATCTCTTTCTGGCGTTCATCTGCGCCTTGAATGGCCTCACGAACTACGCATCACGCGACAATCAATTTTTCTGATGTGTGCAATGCTAGGTGTGGGCTCTCTATGGTAACCCAGAGAGCGTTTTCGTGCGATCACAGCGACCAATTTTAGAAAAGGCTTCACAGGAAGCGTAGGCTTTTTTTTCATTTGTACTTCTTTTGCAACCCTTGACAAAACATTCATATGGTCCTTATATTTGTAAGCGTGCGTTTTAGCTTAACGCATTTTGTAAGGAATTCTGTAAGCGTGCGTTTTAGCTTAGCGGAAGAAGCTCGGCTCCATAGCCTAAGGCGCAAAGTGTAAAACGCTGCACAGCCCAAAGAGTGAATTTGTTTCAAACATTCCTTTCTTTTGGCGATTTGTCTTAAATTACCCAGGGATAAAAATTTGCTTTCTCCAAACAACGCAATGATTATAAGGGTCATTGTACTGGATCCACAAACTATGGCGATCTGGGTTTTTTTTTGTTGTTGTTGTTGTGATAGCAATTATATGGGCACTCTCGGCTGGATATCACCGCCGGCGTCGGCGTGGGTGTCGGCGTCGATGTCAAGCACCGTATGTATACGTATCTATATACGAGCAAACACAGAAAGAAAACAATCCAGAAAAAAACACTCCGCATGCGGAATCGAACGTGGAGCCTCCGTGTCGTGGATACGAGGCGTTAACCACTGAGCCGCCGAAAGGTACCTCGTCGAATGTCAAACGGCAAGCTATTTATATCTACGACTTACTGCTGTTAACGGGAATCTCGGGGGAGTGGGGTGGAACTATCGTGTTTGCAGCATTATCAGCAAGATGGCGCGATGAGCGCGCGGCGGCTCTCATCTCTCACGCTTACTTCGGTCCGCCGAGTGGAGGGTAGTGTACAGTCTCTCGCGTGCCCTTATCTCCCGGTGGGGAGGATCCTACGTCTTGGCTCGTGTTGGGCTCGCACTGGAACAATTCTGTTGTAGTTACGGCGCGCACAAAGGTCCCTGCAATCCTTGCACAGCCTTCGTTTACGAAAAGGGCGTGCTTTTCAGACACAGCGAAGAAACAACTGAGACGCTTATTCGTGTTCATCTGTAATTATCAGTACGTTTTTTGCGTCATTTGTGCATGAGAAAATTGGGGCGCGTTTCGATCTGCTTGCCAATCTTCGCACGACCTTCGAATATATTGCTACTGCGTACATTGCTACGCCTTTGCAGCAGAGCTGTGATTTTCGTCTTTTAACGTGCATCCTAATTGAAGTACACAGGCCTCAAGCATTTCACCTGCGTCGATTTGCGGTCGTCTCGGCCGGGATCTGACTCCGCGACCTTCATGTTAGCACTCTAGCAGCCTAACCGCTCGACCACCATGGCGGGTAAGTCATCGACAGAGGGACGAATGGACGCAGTTTGCTTGGTAAAAAATGGGTGTATGCTTTGCTGCTGTTTCGTTTACATACTTTTATATGATATTCTCTATTTGGTAAAAGCATTTTTTCTCTTTCTTCGCTCAAACTAAAGTGGTTTAGGTTGAGGCAAAAATTATTAAGAGAACATTTAAAAACACTTAAAAATTGCCATATGGTATGACTTGAAAAAAATTGATTTTCAGAAGTGTACTTACACCTGCAAATATTTAACGGCTCAATGAATCGTACGCTAATTTCCTGCTGCCATACAAAGGTGCGAATATTATCAAAGTTCAGCAAATAGCTCGTAAGCAGTTGTTCATTTACTCATTAGAGAAGTACTTTTAGCCATGCAGATTCCGAAATGTGAACAAGCACAACATACATAATGGTCCTTGATACTTGCAACGTGCATCGAGCTCTGCTTTCAATAAGCTTATTGACCTATGGTAAACCATAAAAGACAGCATACAAAGCCAATATTTCTGGTAGTTTTCTACATGCGTTCTTGCCACTATCTACACACTTGAGGCAATTTTATGTGCACGTAGGTGACCTGCATGCGTGCATATTACCGGGTACTTTTGGCAGAGTAATCTTCAGATATCTGATTCACATGTAGAGCAGAAGTAATTTCAGGACAACAAAGGACGACTTTCAAGCTTTCATAGTCACACGTAAAGTGAAACATGTAAAAGCGAGACTAGACAAATTTTGTGTTTGGTAGTCCCGAAATTTGTTTTTGTTTTTCTTTCTCTCATTCAACCGGATTTTTGTTCTCAAATATACGTCTTTAAAAACAACTCAAAACACATTTTGCATTACGTAATTGGTGTTGTCCATATCTTATGCGATAAGCATATGGCTAAAAATTCTAGACCTATTTCAAATCTGATCATGGCTGTCGAATTGCCAGGCGTGTCTTCGTTCACACAATTTCAGAACGTAATTCTTGTATTATCACTTTTCAGCATACAAGGATTACCATCCAAAGCTGTGTGAGCGAAGGCGTGGCTGGCTATTCAGCTGCCACGATCAGATTAGAAATAGTTCTACAATGAAAGTTTATTCACTTTTCTGTATAAAAATGCAAAATTTGGGAGTTTCGGTGGACAAATTTTTTATCTTTTTTTTCTTAAGAAAGGACCCAGTACACATGCCTTCAAAAACCCTAACTTCTGTCTACACGCTCATTCACTATTCTCGACCCACGCTTCTTTGTTGCATTCGTTTTTTTTTTTCATACTTTCTCTTTATGTGTACATTTTAAAAAGTGGCCACGTAGCCTCCAATTCTGCGCACAAAAGCTATTCTTCGGGGCGGATGCGCCTTCCTTCTACAATCTACTGCGAGGCCTATACGCTCTCAATGATTAGGCAGGCAGTGGGCAACTCGCCCTCTTCCTCCCCTTAAACAATGGAGGCGTGAGGTGCGTGCTCTTCCATCTGCCCGCGGCGAACGATTGCAGCTTTCCGTCTTCGTGAGGTTTGTTTCAAAGGGTTTCTCTCGTGTCGAATGAATGAAAGGAGAAAATATGGTGGGCTGGGTGAAAGGGGGGGGGGGGGTCAGTGGCGACGCGTTTAAAAGGGTGAGGCTTTGGTTTGGTTCGGCGGAAAAAGGGAGAGCAACAAAGAGTACAGCAATGAAGGAGAGATGATAGGTGTGTAGGAGTGAGGGCGAAATGCCCGTAATAAAGTACTCAATGCCCCGTTAGCGAAGGGTTACATCAGCGAAGCGCTACCATTTCTATTTTCACGAAACTCTCTTAAAAAGTGTCGCCGACTGAGCACGGCGTGACACACCGAGCACTTCTGAGGGCAGCTGCGGTGGCACCCGCTTCGGATCGATGGCGACCATAGTTGAGGCTTTCAGTTTTTTCGCGTTTCACGCGCGGATTTGGATTGCGTACTGTATTCTGCTATGTTTTCTGTCATGGGCGTTAAAAGTGCTTCGCGAGTGGTGGAGCGTGCGCCAAGCTCTTAAACCCTTGCCCGGCCCTCCGGACGGTGTGCCTTTCTGGACGATGCTCAAGATGTATCTGTCTAGGCGCGAAGTCATCACCCAAAAAACAGCAGGCACCGGTGAGTATTGGCTGCGCAGCAGCATTATGCCGAAGCCAACTAATGTGTGCGACTGGCAGACGTTGGTGGTTTTTACCAAGCAGTTACAGTATCTCTGGATGCCTTCTGCTGCACTATTCAGCGATTGAGGCCATTTCATCTAGTCAACTACAAAAAAGAAATACACTTGCCTCTAGGTCAAAAAGACGAATGCGAGTGTCGGAAAAATCGCAGACTTGAACGGTTGTTATGCTCTTTTGGCGACAAGTTCTGCTATAATTGTTGAATTGGTTTTTTATCAGATGGCAGTAATACGATGAAACGTCTAAAAAATTAAAAAAAAGCTGCACTTTCATTGATTTTGAGTGGTTATAAAGTAGCAGAGTGACTGTCTAGTAGGAACTATTCTGCTACTTCTTCTAAGTACTGCGGTGAAACTTAGTAACACTGCGACCGCCTACAGATGGTCACTGCTTATTGCGAATATCTCAAAATTTTCACGCTTCCCTAGTGTTCATTCAATACTGAGTGAAGCACAACTTAGGGATGATTGGAAAATGCATCAGTTGTTCGATGAATTTTGTCTTGCAAAAATGTTTGTCCACCTTGGAGATTTCTGTGAAATCTTCTCGGTTAATTACGTCCTACTCGTTTCGCTAGCTTCGACCGTCTTCTCGATTATTTTACGATAATCCTCACTTTAGGTGGACTTGTGATTAACTCTCAGAATTCGCATTTGAGTTGTCTAAGAAAACGGCTACGCCAAATTCAATCTCCATGAGTAGAGTTGAAATAACAAGTTTGTTCAGATAAAAATTTTACTTCGAGCGATCAGATGTTGTGATACTCTTTAGAGCTTCGTGCTACTTTCAGACATGGGGCAATGTTTCCTTCATTGGCAGTTTTCTCAATTTCGCCGACATCAGCAAAAAAAATTCAGGTTAAATATTATACAGTGGTTATTTATTTAGGAGCTGCTCACTAATTAGGATGACCAATCTGCCAGCGTTAGTCTGGTGCAGACAGAAGTTGCGTGCAGCAACACATAACGTTTTTATTGTTTCGCAGAGATTGTTTTCTGAAACACTTGCCTTAGCATTAAACTTTTGATTCCACCATCGTTCTTTCGTGTGCTAACAGCATTCCTATTATCATCTGGTCTATACGCACTCTATCAATTCCTATGGGGTGAACACTGACGCTGCAGCAGTGACTCTGGCAAACAATGTTTTAAAATTACACTGCAAATGAGTCACTTTGTTCGAGCCTAATGATAGTTTTACAGAATATTACATTTTCGCCTGGCTTGTATTCACTACGCAGAGAGTTAATTATGTACAGCGCAAAGCTGGGAATGATGCCACCTTCTTCCCATCGCATTTTCGCCAGCTGCTTTTGCAAGAGCAAACTAAACATCTAGTGGCTTCTTTTTTTTCGTTTTTCTGAAATAGCCAAAAGCGCATTCACTGAACCTTTGAAAAACAGAGTTTCTTGCTGCTGGCAATATGGTCAGGCCAGGGCCAACAATTGTTTTCGGGTGTGCTCATGTCATCGAAACCCTTTAAATCTATATGTTAGGCTAAAATTGGTTTAGCCTATTATTGTTGATGTTGAGGAAGTAAAATTGGATTCAGCTCTAAAGTAATGAAACACCTCCTTTCACTTTGAATTTGTTTGCAAAAGTATTTCAATTTACAGTGACTGAACACTACAGGCATATTTTGCGACACAATTAATACCATCCTTGTGCATTCGTGGGGGCTGTCCTTTGTTTCATAAGCGCAATGGCGATGACCAGAATTGTAGAGTGAGTGGTCCTCCCGGGCAAGAGGTGCATCATTTTGGACTGCCGGCCACGTTGGTTGTACTTGGCATTATTGAGGGCTACCAAAAAACGCTTCAGCTCTTTTTCCTATTCTTTGTCTTCTTATCTTCTTTTGTGCCTCGCCGCTTTGCATCACTTATTCATCAGGAAATAGATTGGTGCCCAGTATCCAGATTCTAGATATATATTTTCTATTTCAAGTATACCACCTTTGAACGCTGATACCGCAGGACTAATGGACGCGGCCACGTTCGTTCTATGGACGCAATAATTGATGAACTGCGCGTATAGTGCATATCGCTTAATTTTATTTTAGGTAGTGCAGAATGCTGCTCATATTTTCTTTTAAACTGCTTTTATTATTTCCTGTTACAGTTAGTATCACCTAATTTTGATGCAAAATGTTCTCAAAGTGAATGATACTTAGGCGTGCCCCATGTTTTCTTGAAATTTACCCTAGTTTCTGTTTCTGCATATTGGCCTAAAAAAAACACCCCATATGTATGTACGATATCGCGTAATTCTGAAGGTAGACTCATTACTTTGTGCATTACCACATGTGGTACCTGATTCTACGATGCTCCGGTAGTTCTGATTAATAATAAAAAAATTCCTATTTTTTTGTTTCTTTTTATGAAAATGATATAACATCAACGGATCATGAAGACTCCTTACAAAGGCAATAAGCGTGCCCGTTACTTACGTGTTGTACCTTTAAACTTCATTTGTTCACAACCAGTTTAACTTTTTCACAGAGTAGGTATAACGAATGAACATAACTGTTGTAAAGACAATAAACTTAGCGCCCAGTTGGTACCCATATTATCTGCAAAACTATGATCGACAAGAACCCATACTTCATAAGCAATGTTTTCGGCCGTTTTCTACCTTCAACACGTGATCATCTATAATTTGCTATAACGTAGAAATAAATACAAGGCCCACCCACAGGCGTCACTATCCCAGCCAGAGAGAATTCGCTTACACGCCACGTATAGTTACATTTGTTCATTCGCATGACGTCAGAACACATTAAGTCATTTTGAGAACACTCATACTCTCAAAGACACACATGTTCATGTCACTGGCTTTAAGCTGAAAGCCTAATGGTCCAGATGAACTTTGTCAAATATTCTGACATGACTGATCAGTCAAATGTCATATCTTAGGAAATAACGGCGAAATGGAATTTCCGATGTGAGTGTATTTTTATTAGCACACAAAAAGTGCATTCTTGAAAACTTTTCAGCGCGAACGAGACGGAGCACAAAAAAGAGGACACAAACAAGCACTGCGTTGGGTTTAAACTCGCCCACCTGCCTACATTACTGAAAAAAAAGGCAACAATGTTGTAGGCCCGTGTGCTCAATTTCTGGTGCACGTTAAAATACCCCACATGGTCAAAATTTGTGGAGCCCTCCACTACGGCGTCTCTCATAGCAATATGGAGGTTTCGGGACGTTAAACCCGCCATATCAATTAATTGATATGGCTGTTGAAAACGTGCTTACAGTTCGAAAAAAAGTGGGCCCAATTTCGCCAGCGGAGCTTGTACTTAGCTTGACAATAAAATAAAATGTGCGCGTCGTTTTGGCTAGTGTCGACTACTCTCCTACTTGTTATTTTTTTAGAACCAAGTTTTCCTTTCTGAAATCTGTCTGGCTTCGCATGAGGGTGCCCTTGCGTTGCTGAGAAATGGAAAAGCTGGGAAGGTACGATGGTGTTTCATAACCAAAAAAGAAAAGGTGGGATGTCACTTTAAACACCGCGTACATACAGATGACTTTAAAAAATGAGGGGGGGGGGGTGGAAAAGTAAACTGCTCGATGTGCTTCATAGGAGAAAAAGAACTCAAGGGAAACTAGCTCTTTCATGACAACGTTTATTGCGAAAGCTTTTATGAGATGAGAACACAAGTCACGAGCGGGGCCTTATTTTTTCCCCACCGCCGCCGGCACTGCTGCCGTTGGTGTCCGTAACATATACCGCAACAAATTTTTAAAAAGCCTCAGTAATTAAAAAAAAACGCGCAGACACAATGAGATTCGAGCGCGGGTCTGCTGCAGCCAGCCCAGTATTCTACCACAGAGCCTCGCCGGTGCTTGAAACTCATTTCAAAGCCAGTGTTACACAGGCTTGGTCTCTGGAAAGAAATCGCGCAAATATGAGTAATAAAGCGTTTTAGAACATGGAAGGAATAACCAGGCGCCACACAATGTGAATTGCGTAAGGAGTGGGTCATTCATTGATACAACCCATTACGAAATCTTGTTCTCGTTCACCTAATAACAGTGGCACATACCCACTTCAGGCATACACCTTCATTGTCATCAACTGCTGCATAAAAATATTGCACATAATTCCTAGCAAGTGCGCCGCGGATACCACGCTTCTCCGAAGAAGGATGAAGGATAGCCCAATGAATGCCTGCCTACTACACCTAAATTATGATTATGTAAGATGTAGTGGGTACCCAGCAAGTGTGCTTGTGGCAGTTACTCAAAGAGTGGTAATAAAAGGTTCTAAAAGGCCGCTCTTCGAGCTAGTTTTTGCTGTGACAGTGCTGGGCGTTCCATCCAAGTTTGGCGTTTTTTGTAATGTCGGTCTGCCTCTTGTTTTCTTGTAGTTTTTTGTGAAATAATACACGTTCTTCACGTCCGTTACCTCGTTGCGCTCTCTGGCGTCTGTAGACTGTTACGTTTCTGGCCGCTCACATTCTAGCGAACACCCAAAACTAGAAGGTCACGTAAGCAAAAATATGCACTCACTCGGAACAGTACAGGGACAAGCGAAAAACGTGTCCGTGAAAGTGCAATTTGTTTTTTAGCTCAGGCTTTTACTTTTAGGGAAGCACGAGCTGCAAGTGAAGTTACCCGATGGTTAGTCTGTAGTAGGTTGGGAAAACCTTAGCGAACTCTCGCCCTTTTCCCGAAATTTTGATGAATGGGGTGTTTTACCGAAAATAATTAGTCAAGGAGTTTAGACAGTGATTCCCCCATTCACAAATAATATTCCTATCTATCGACTTGCCCTGCACCTGTACAGACGTCCAACTATCTAGGCAAACAACTTGTACATACATACGTAACATACATACATACATACATACATACATACATACATACATACATACATACATACATACATACATACATACATACATACATACATACATACATACATACATACATACATACATACATACATACATACTACATACATACATACATACATACATACATACATACATACATACATACATACATACATACATACATACATACATACATACATTTGCGTGGGCGTAATGTTTTGACAATATTCTGAAGGATGATGAGCTAGAAATTCACCGGTGATCTACTATTATTCATTATTGTTACGAAATAAGTATTTTACAAAACCCTTTTACTTCGTGGATAGTTATTTAGCTTCATAAATGTTAACACAAGAAAAAGCACCATTCCACCTACGTTTACTCTGTTTCATCTGTTAGGGTACAAAATGACAAAGCTTCCTTACGACGCGAAAATCTAGTCCTGAGCAGTTTTATCAACAACATAGAAAGTATGACATTTGTCTCACCCGTCAGAGTGACAGCGCCGTAAGAGTATCGGCAGCGCTGGGATCACGCGTTGGTTAAGTAACGAACATGGGCATTATTTAACGGGCAGTTTCAGCTCTCCACAAGAGTCAGATAATCAGAGCTCAGCGGCCTACCAACACTTCCGCGAGTAGAGGGGGGGGGGGGGGCAAACCTACCTCATTATATATATATATATCAATTTGCAGAGGTGACACGACGCGCATTACCACGAAATTCAATCACACTTTACCAGGCCGAGGAGTGGTGCCCTTAGCCCAATTTCCGCGTCCAATATTGGACGTTCATCTTGTTACCACGCCTCTTTTTTTCAATTATTCTTTGGCTGTTAACATCTACAGATACCACAGTGTAGTTGTTTTAGTCAATTTGTTATGATTGTTAGCTGTCGGGATGGAGATGTACCTAGCGTCGAAAATGATACATTCACGTTGAACGGGGCTACAGCTGCCAAACACTGAAACATACATTCGGCAAACCCTCTATTATCAATTTACAGTAAACATTTAATTACCCCTGTATAGGTGCATTTTACTTTCGTGGTATAAATCCATTTTTATAACGGAATAATTAATGTATTTTTTCAACAAATTACTGCTGGTATATTTTTTATAATAAGTGTATTACACTTTCTTGCATATATTCAGGCGTGTGTGTAGTATAATTTGCCCAATTTGCTAATAGTTACACTGTGTCTGGAGTGTGCAATTTTCAATATAGTGCTATTGTTATATATCTGATATTACCTTAACATCAACTTCTCAGCCCGTTTTGTAAAGGGGCGTAGTACATTGTTTACACGCATTGTATCTCTATAAAATTACTTGCCGGCCTCCAGGTACCTCAATAAATACGCCAATATGAACGGGTGTAAAGAAAATTTTTCTTTTAAAAAACAAAATGTGGGCAATTTTAATGTTAAACTATCCCCCGTTGCTTCCTTTCAGAATCTGGGGTAAAGAGTGTGTATCTTGCACACAGCACCAGCTTGTAATGCGAGGCAACAGATGGCGCGAAAGGGATCCATCGCGTAGTGATCACTCTTGCACCACCACGTAAAATAAGAGAATAAACTATTTTCGATATGGCGTATTATTTGCCAATGGTTATTCGACATTTATAATTGTCTGTGTGGTACAAAATCTTTTGCTTGTTACATGACGTCACGAAGCCGGAGAGCATCTTCTAAATGTAATTCAAATAGGCTAGCTGCCAATCAGAAAAGCAGCGGCTACATACATTAGCTGGTGAGATGGATTATGAGTTTAATAAACTACTTCCTCTTGTAGCATAGCAGCGTATAGTAGTTTGTGTGCGTATCCATCTATCAGCTCATAGTTGCTGAGAGAAACAGTAATAGAGAAAAATAATCAGTGCTGAACGTGTGTGCGTTTGTGCGCTCCGAGATGCATTTTGTGCTGTAAAAGACAGTTCAATTTCAGATAAAACCAACGAGCCTGATCTCTAACTAAGTTTCCATAGTGGTAAAACCATTGTATTTCACCGTCTCCCTGGTTCGGAGGGTCAAGTTCAGGCGCATCCTTAAATGCTGAGCTTCTAACTGAGCTCGAGTTCACTGCTCTATTCATGGTCACTTTGCAAGCTCCCACTATGGCTCCAAGTTTCCATTAGCAAGGCTAGTCAGGTTTATCAGACACTAAACCAGAAACGATTTTTGGCGTTTCTGTACAGAAATCCTAAAATCAAAAACGAGTCGGCACAATCATCGGCTCGCAAAAGCTTCGACATGGTAGCAGTGATGATTAGAGACCAGATTATAGGCAAATGCCTATTTTGTTCCTTGCATTCCTATTGAGCCATTTTGATATGTGAGCATGAATTAGAGGTCAAGAAGGGCTTTTTAGTGTTTTTATAGTGCCTATAAATGCCTATTTTGGGTGTTCGTGCCTAGATTTCTATAATGTGCCTAAAATGCCTGTTTTCCAAACTAGCGCATATATGAGCGCTATTCAAAGCCAAATTTTGCTTTCGAACGTGGTGTGGAACCGTTATTCGGGAAAAAAAGGCAACATTGATATTTACACACGCTATGAGGTTCAAAGAAGACAAAGCTGACATGCTTCGAGCGATTGGAAGAGGAGCATGGTGAGTGTAAATGCCGCTATTTCTTTAGCCCTAAGTGGAAGCACGTCTCAGCGTCTGCATGGGAAGGAGGAGAGGAAATTAAAGATGGGGTAAGAGAACAAAAATGACGTCTATGGCCGAGGACGTGGCGACCGCCCTCTACACACGGCTATCCAGCGCCCCGAAGGAACTGAAGAACCGCCCTGAAAACCTGGGTGTTGCAGTGAGAAAGGAGGATCAGGTTTTTCTGGGCAGTTGCGGGTAGCTGGAGAACGATTGAAAAACCATGGAGGGCCACTTATGGAATTCTCTGGTTGATTCACTGGAGGCGAAGGTCGCCAAATCGTTGTACTTTATACAGCAAAGCCTGAGACAGGTGCCGGCCTGTTGACAATCAACGGCATATTTACATACATTCACCGTATGCTTGAACACGCTTGTTCCGCATGAGATCCCTTGACATATGTCTTCAAGTGACAAACATGAAAAAATACGGAACAGGTCTTCTGTTCATGACAGCTGTAACAATATGAGAAATAAACTTGGATAGGAATTACCATCACCGCGTCGAATTAAATTGTGGGTAAAGCTCCTATGTCATAGTAAAACTGGCATTCCAAAATGAATGTACCTAAACAGTCCTCTTCGCGCAATAGTAATTAAGATTTTACAATGCCGTATCAGATATAATTTTTCTAATTTTTTGTTAGTTTTACGACAGATTGAAATGGAGAACAAAGTGTGTTGTGTCAATGAAAGTGTGTTTTCTTTGACATTGTCACCCATCTACTGCAGGACCTTCGGGTAAAAATGTAATGTGCACGCGGCTTTTGCTTTGTTTGTAGATTACTTTAAACGTCCCTCTCTAGGTGACATAAGTCGTAGTTAGACGCTAGAAGTTCTTGCGTGCCCACTGAAAAGCGTTCTACAACGGTAATTTTTAAAATTGGTTCGCTACGAGCCACCGAAGCATGATGCAAAAAAGCAAGCTTGAATTTTTTGCCTCTCGTCCCATGTAGCCGTCGCGAGCCTCATTTTTTCCCTGCTCTCTTTGGTATCGGGGCTGGAGAATCACATGACGCATACGCACCAAGAACAACATGCGTAAGCAAGGTCACGCGTGCGTGATGTGCCCCAGCCTACTTGTGCACACATGCCATTGATGTTTGGTCGTTTCGGCGTTCCCTGTTGTGTATTACCAGTTTTTGTTGGGATTGATTAGTCATTGCGTTTATTTTCGGAGAGGCTGGAAAAGATTATGCATTGTGACTGCGATACACCGCGTCACTCCCCTGAAACTGCGTTCAGAGACGACGCGCCAAACATGAGCTAAGCGTTGTCAGGGTTGGCGAAAGCACGATGCAGGGACGACGAGAAGACAAACGCAAGCGAAATGTGATAGTAGTAGTAGTAGTAGTAGTAGTAGTAGTAGTAGTTGTTGTAGTAGTAGTAGTAGTAGTAGTAGTAGTAGTAGTAGTAGTATCAGGGGAAGTATGTGTGGTTTTACGTAAAAAAACACGATATAAATATGAGGTATGCCGTAGTGGAGGTATCCGCTAATTTTGGCCATCTAGTGTTCTTTAGCGTGCACTGACATTGCACAGTACACGGGCATCTACTTTTTCGCCTCCATCTAGATATGACTGCCGCGGCCACAATTGAACCCGTGGCATTCGGGTCCGCAGTGGAGCACCATATAACGACCGGTCCACCGAGGCCGATTAGTAAAACGCATCTCGAGGCTATTCACAACAAACATAAAAATAATAACAAGCTGAGAATATGTTTGCGTGTTTTATTATTTTTCTCAGCTTTCGTTGATTATACTGATTTCGAAAGAGCAGTGCTAATACAAAGGGAAAATAAAGACATAGAGTCAAAAAGCGCTGTCTTTCTTTTCCTTTTGTCTCTGCGCTTCCCTTTCAAAATGATATGAAGCAGCTTGCCCAAACCAAAGTACTCCTCAATCATGCTACACAACACAACACACAAATTGCACATGCCAAGTAGAGTAATGTAACGTGCCAACACTTCCGCGAGTAGAGGGGGGGGGGGCAAACCTACCTCATTATATATATATATATCAATTTGCAGAGGTGACACGACGCGCATTACCACGAAATTCAATCACACTTTACCAGGCCGAGGAGTGGTGCCCTTAGCCCAATTTCCGCGTCCAATATTGGACGTTCATCTTGTTACCACGCCTCTTTTTTTCAATTATTCTTTGGCTGTTAACATCTACAGATACCACAGTGTAGTTGTTTTAGTCAATTTGTTATGATTGTTAGCTGTCGGGATGGAGATGTACCTAGCGTCGAAAATGATACATTCACGTTGAACGGGGCTACAGCTGCCAAACACTGAAACATACATTCGGCAAACCCTCTATTATCAATTTACAGTAAACATTTAATTACCCCTGTATAGGTGCATTTTACTTTCGTGGTATAAATCCATTTTTATAACGGAATAATTAATGTATTTTTTCAACAAATTACTGCTGGTATATTTTTTATAATAAGTGTATTACACTTTCTTGCATATATTCAGGCGTGTGTGTAGTATAATTTGCCCAATTTGCTAATAGTTACACTGTGTCTGGAGTGTGCAATTTTCAATATAGTGCTATTGTTATATATCTGATATTACCTTAACATCAACTTCTCAGCCCGTTTTTTAAAGGGGCGTAGTACATTGTTTACACGCATTGTATCTCTATAAAATTACTTGCCGGCCTCCAGGTACCTCAATAAATACGCCAATATGAACGGGTGTAAAGAAAATTTTTCTTTTAAAAAACAAAATGTGGGCAATTTTAATGTTAAACTATCCCCCGTTGCTTCCTTTCAGAATCTGGGGTAAAGAGTGTGTATCTTGCACACAGCACCAGCTTGTAATGCGAGGCAACAGATGGCGCGAAAGGGATCCATCGCGTAGTGATCACTCTTGCACCACCACGTAAAATAAGAGAATAAACTATTTTCGATATGGCGTATTATTTGCCAATGGTTATTCGACATTTATAATTGTCTGTGTGGTACAAAATCTTTTGCTTGTTACATGACGTCACGAAGCCGGAGAGCATCTTCTAAATGTAATTCAAATAGGCTAGCTGCCAATCAGAAAAGCAGCGGCTACATACATTAGCTGGTGAGATGGATTATGAGTTTAATAAACTACTTCCTCTTGTAGCATAGCAGCGTATAGTAGTTTGTGTGCGTATCCATCTATCAGCTCATAGTTGCTGAGAGAAACAGTAATAGAGAAAAATAATCAGTGCTGAACGTGTGTGCGTTTGTGCGCTCCGAGATGCATTTTGTGCTGTAAAAGACAGTTCAATTTCAGATAAAACCAACGAGCCTGATCTCTAACTAAGTTTCCATAGTGGTAAAACCATTGTATTTCACCGTCTCCCTGGTTCGGAGGGTCAAGTTCAGGCGCATCCTTAAATGCTGAGCTTCTAACTGAGCTCGAGTTCACTGCTCTATTCATGGTCACTTTGCAAGCTCCCACTATGGCTCCAAGTTTCCATTAGCAAGGCTAGTCAGGTTTATCAGACACTAAACCAGAAACGATTTTTGGCGTTTCTGTACAGAAATCCTAAAATCAAAAACGAGTCGGCACAATCATCGGCTCGCAAAAGCTTCGACATGGTAGCAGTGATGATTAGAGACCAGATTATAGGCAAATGCCTATTTTGTTCCTTGCATTCCTATTGAGCCATTTTGATATGTGAGCATGAATTAGAGGTCAAGAAGGGCTTTTTAGTGTTTTTATAGTGCCTATAAATGCCTATTTTGGGTGTTCGTGCCTAGATTTCTATAAGTGCCTAAAATGCCTGTTTTCCAAACTAGCGCATATATGAGCGCTATTCAAAGCCAAATTTTGCTTTCGAACGTGGTGTGGAACCGTTATTCGGGAAAAAAAGGCAACATTGATATTTACACACGCTATGAGGTTCAAAGAAGACAAAGCTGACATGCTTCGAGCGATTGGAAGAGGAGCATGGTGAGTGTAAATGCCGCTATTTCTTTAGCCCTAAGTGGAAGCACGTCTCAGCGTCTGCATGGGAAGGAGGAGAGGAAATTAAAGATGGGGTAAGAGAACAAAAATGACGTCTATGGCCGAGGACGTGGCGACCGCCCTCTACACACGGCTATCCAGCGCCCCGAAGGAACTGAAGAACCGCCCTGAAAACCTGGGTGTTGCAGTGAGAAAGGAGGATCAGGTTTTTCTGGGCAGTTGCGGGTAGCTGGAGAACGATTGAAAAACCATGGAGGGCCACTTATGGAATTCTCTGGTTGATTCACTGGAGGCGAAGGTCGCCAAATCGTTGTACTTTATACAGCAAAGCCTGAGACAGGTGCCGGCCTGTTGACAATCAACGGCATATTTACATACATTCACCGTATGCTTGAACACGCTTGTTCCGCATGAGATCCCTTGACATATGTCTTCAAGTGACAAACATGAAAAAATACGGAACAGGTCTTCTGTTCATGACAGCTGTAACAATATGAGAAATAAACTTGGATAGGAATTACCATCACCGCGTCGAATTAAATTGTGGGTAAAGCTCCTATGTCATAGTAAAACTGGCATTCCAAAATGAATGTACCTAAACAGTCCTCTTCGCGCAATAGTAATTAAGATTTTACAATGCCGTATCAGATATAATTTTTCTAATTTTTTGTTAGTTTTACGACAGATTGAAATGGAGAACAAAGTGTGTTGTGTCAATGAAAGTGTGTTTTCTTTGACATTGTCACCCATCTACTGCAGGACCTTCGGGTAAAAATGTAATGTGCACGCGGCTTTTGCTTTGTTTGTAGATTACTTTAAACGTCCCTCTCTAGGTGACATAAGTCGTAGTTAGACGCTAGAAGTTCTTGCGTGCCCACTGAAAAGCGTTCTACAACGGTAATTTTTAAAATTGGTTCGCTACGAGCCACCGAAGCATGATGCAAAAAAGCAAGCTTGAATTTTTTGCCTCTCGTCCCATGTAGCCGTCGCGAGCCTCATTTTTTCCCTGCTCTCTTTGGTATCGGGGCTGGAGAATCACATGACGCATACGCACCAAGAACAACATGCGTAAGCAAGGTCACGCGTGCGTGATGTGCCCCAGCCTACTTGTGCACACATGCCATTGATGTTTGGTCGTTTCGGCGTTCCCTGTTGTGTATTACCAGTTTTTGTTGGGATTGATTAGTCATTGCGTTTATTTTCGGAGAGGCTGGAAAAGATTATGCATTGTGACTGCGATACACCGCGTCACTCCCCTGAAACTGCGTTCAGAGACGACGCGCCAAACATGAGCTAAGCGTTGTCAGGGTTGGCGAAAGCACGATGCAGGGACGACGAGAAGACAAACGCAAGCGAAATGTGATAGTAGTAGTAGTAGTAGTAGTAGTAGTAGTAGTAGTTGTTGTAGTAGTAGTAGTAGTAGTAGTAGTAGTAGTAGTAGTAGTATCAGGGGAAGTATGTGTGGTTTTACGTAAAAAAACACGATATAAATATGAGGTATGCCGTAGTGGAGGTATCCGCTAATTTTGGCCATCTAGTGTTCTTTAGCGTGCACTGACATTGCACAGTACACGGGCATCTACTTTTTCGCCTCCATCTAGATATGACTGCCGCGGCCACAATTGAACCCGTGGCATTCGGGTCCGCAGTGGAGCACCATATAACGACCGGTCCACCGAGGCCGATTAGTAAAACGCATCTCGAGGCTATTCACAACAAACATAAAAATAATAACAAGCTGAGAATATGTTTGCGTGTTTTATTATTTTTCTCAGCTTTCGTTGATTATACTGATTTCGAAAGAGCAGTGCTAATACAAAGGGAAAATAAAGACATAGAGTCAAAAAGCGCTGTCTTTCTTTTCCTTTTGTCTCTGCGCTTCCCTTTCAAAATGATATGAAGCAGCTTGCCCAAACCAAAGTACTCCTCAATCATGCTACACAACACAACACACAAATTGCACATGCCAAGTAGAGTAATGTAACGTGCCACGCTCCTAATGAGGTACTGTTTAAAATGCAGGATATAATCAGGAGGCAGGACATTTTTCACCTGTTTTTCTAGATATAGCTAGCATTTAATGAAGTTCTGATGAAGAGTGTACGTTATGCGACGTCAGGCTACCAATGTCAACGTACGTAAAGGAGTGACGTAAAAACAGGACCATTCCTTGCTGTACGTCACTCCTTAGATTTTGGGGCGCACGCCCGCGAGAAGAGAAAGTGGCATTCATTAGAAATTGAGCGTTTTTCCGCGAATTGTAATTTTGCAAATTTTAACAGGATTGATCTGGAGTGCCCAGTACCATTACGCTTGTCAGCTCGAAACACCAAACCCAGTGAGGGGCTCTTTAGGGTGTTCACTGACAGGCGAGAAATTGGTCCTACGCGATTAGACCTTGCGTCCCTCTCTTCTGGGGTATCAGTGGTCTGGTTAGTTGCTCCTGCGCTACCCTTTCAAGCCACAACAAAACAAAAGAGACCCAGGAGAGTGTTAAATGCATGGTGGACACTTGACGCTTAATGCTAGACAATAAAACGAAAGACCACATACTGTGTATCACGCGGGAAATGCATGCCAATGTTCAATCGTTTTACCTTTTCGCTATCTTAAACAGTATCATTTTTTTTCTTGCCGTAGATACAAGTCACCAACGTCGTTGTTTTAGGGTATTTAAATCTTTGTAGAAGTTTAATGTGCCTATATTTATAAATTTGAGGGCCTAAAACGGTATTTAACCTGCCTGTGTTTGGCGCCTAAAACACCCATTTTAGTGCCTAAAAGTACGGCCTCTAGTGATGATATATCCCTTTCGAAAAAAAAAACTATTTTCCGGAAGCAGCAAATGCTTTGACCGGTTTACAAAAATTTTGCTCGATCCCATCCGCAACTTCATCGAGAAGTCTAATCAGAATGAAAGCATGAACAAGTGATGTAATATTATAGGGCCCCTGTTCAGCGCTCACCTGCTCTGAAATATTACAGCACAAGACGCGAAAGCGTCGCACAGGCCGGCCGCACCGCAAAGTGCCAACAAGAGAAATCATCACAGTGGAAAAGTTGACAAAATTTCGCAATGTTGCGATACTGCCTCGCAACATTTTCATTCTTACGTAAGAACAAAATTCAGTTATTACTGTTGTGACGGAAAACTTCGCCTTAC
Organism: Rhipicephalus annulatus; assembly: GCA_013436015.1. Classification (NCBI taxonomy): domain Eukaryota; kingdom Metazoa; phylum Arthropoda; class Arachnida; order Ixodida; family Ixodidae; genus Rhipicephalus; species Rhipicephalus annulatus. The sequence goes on along the minus strand of WOVY01002200.1, from coordinate 620,235 downwards.
ATGTTGGTTTCTCTAGCGTGCAGCCAAGAGTGACCACTCCCGAAAGAGGGGGGATGGGGGCTCAACCATCCAACCTTTCTCAGTGGGAGGCCCGCATCACCCTTGCCCCCCCCCCCCCCCTGGCTGATCCACCTGTGATAGAGCTCTATGAAGCAAACAACAATGGGCGCAATTCTTATTCGCCATAGGCTAGACTCGCATTCACGCGCTTTGTCCAGAATGAATAACTGAAACGCTAGCCCTCGGCGAGTTTCAGCAAAAAGAAATTCTGAACTGCTTTGGTTCATGTGTTTGTACAGCATGGGGCGAAGGTAAGGGGTGGGGAAGAGCGGGTCAGAGAATTGAGATGGCCTTGACGGTCACGGGTTATAGAGGAACAATGCCTTGTATAATGAATGATCTCTTTTCCTAGACGGAGAGTCAAGGTTATACGGTCAAATTATTATAGCGGATGTAAACAGTCCAAAAAGAGATGAAAAAAGAGCGTCATTCGTTCAAACTGATTATGTATTATACAATAAAGAAAAACATGAATCTTAGCCTCAGCAGTACGCAGACAACACATCCGCCGAGAAACGAGGCTGGCCATTACTGGCGGCCACTCGTGGTTCACATGGTTGCTGGAAGAAACTTTATCTTGCCGGCAAGGCACACATCTTACACTCGAGTGCTTGTTTAGCGCTTTCAAAGACGATAGTCTTTCTTGGGGAGCCCCGCCACGGTGGTCTATTGGCTAAGGTACTCGGCTGCTGACCCGCAGGTCGCGGGATCAAATCCCGGCTGTGGTGGATGCATTTCCGATAGAGGTGGAAATGTTGTAGGCTCGTGTACTCAGATTTGAGTGCATGTTAAAGAACCCCAGGTGGTAGAAATTTCCGGAGCCCTCCACTACGGCGTCTCTCATAATCATATAGTAGTTTTGGGACGTTAAACCCCACAAATCAATCAATCAGTCTTTTTTGGGGACCTTCGACGCAAAAATTTCAGTCTGTCTGTCTGTACATTTGTCTGTTTGCTCACTCTTAACGGCACCAGGTACTTGAAACGGCCGACCCCATTCGCAGCGCACACCAATGTTGCTCAAGCTTTAGCGTTCATACTTGTGCAATTGTCAATTAAAAATCAATTATTGCGCATGTCTGGAGCCCCATAACAACACGAATATATTCTGCCGTAGTGGAGGGCTCCGGAAATTTCGACCACCTGGGGTTTTTTAACGTGCGTCCTAATCTGAGCACACGGGCCTACAACATTTCCGCCTCAATCGGAAATGCAGCCGCCGCCGCCGAGATACGAACTCGTGACTTGCGGGTCAGTAGCCGAGTACCTTAGCCACTAGACCACCGCTGCGGGGCTTTTACTAGAAAAGGCATACATAAGTAATTTCAAGGACCGTAGCGCTTATCACGGTGCGCGGACCATGCGACGCTTGAACGAAAAGGCGAGTATTTCCAACGCTGTGCTAAGACGAGACGGTGGTGGCACCTACCAGTCACCTTGCGTTCTATCACCTCTTAGACGGGCGAGCACACCCATTTCAGAGCCACGCGCTTCGTTTTCCAAGAAAAGTGCCATATGGCGCTCATGTCTCACGTGTGACGTGACTTGATGCGCGTGTTCGCCTCCGCTGCACGCTCGAGGCACACTAACGCAGCGCCTCCAGAATAGCATTCACCAATTTTCTTGCGCAGAACATAAAATAAATGTTATGTTCACTCTCTCTACACGCAAGACTATCGTCTTTCGACGACATTTGCAGATTAATATGCAGATACGGGGCCAGTTATTTTCTCAATCTTGCCGTTGAGGTTGATGCACCATTATATTTCTGTGATAGTCGTTTTTAACTAAACTTGGAATCCTTATTTAGACGTGTAGTACGTGCGGTGGTGCCCCGGACGCCTTGAACAGGCACTCACACGGTCATCAATTACAACATCTAGTATCGGACCCGACCTTGCGCCGAACCGTCAGTTTCAAGCCTGCATTACGCTGGCGTGGCTTTATGGTAAACCCTGCTTACCATGCAAACGGCCTGGGTTCAATTTTCTTCATTTGCTAATAAACTAATGAAAACAAAAAAATACAAGAACCCCGCATTTACAGCGAGAATAAAGGCGTCGTGCACAGGCTTCCATTATTTCTACTTTTGTCAGCCTCGATCCAACAGTGGCTAAGGTGCGCGGTCGCTGAGCCTAAAGTCACGGGTTATATCGCAGCCGTGGTCATCGCATATTGGTGGAGGCAATATAGAAGAGGCCCGTTTACACTGCGATAATCAGTGCGTGTTGAAGAACACAAGATTATCGAAATTTCCGGAGCCCTACGCTACGGCGTCGCTCATAATAGAGAGTTCTAGTTTGACGTTTTTACGACGAATAATAAAAATAATAATAATAATATTATTAATAATAATAATATAATAATAATAATAATACAATATCATTAATATTATTAGTTCCTGCTGAGGTTTCACGTGCACAAATAGTGGTACGATTACGAGGCGCACCAGAATGAGGTATTCTGGATTAATGTCCAAACACTGGGCTTCATTACCATGAACCTAAATGGAAGCATATGGGTAGCATTCAAACCTATTTCTCCCCCCCCATTCCTTTCCAGAATGCGATAGGTTCGCAGAATTATGTATACGGGTTTCTTTACTTTCCCGTCACCTTTTTCTAGTACAGAGTAGTAACGCATCGAAAACTTCAGCTGGTACGTGCTCTATACCGTGCACTTGTCACATGTGGGAATTCGGGGCCTATCATTTGTCCAAAATGCCACACCTGTCAAGGACAGCTCAGTTCATCACCTGAGTCCTTCTTGAAGTATGTTCCCATATCACTCTTTTTCGTTGTCTCAGAACGCCATCCACCAATTGTCACATTTGAAGTATGGCTCTATTTGCCACCAAACTAGCACTTAGCTAGCTCTATACTTGAGATGACACAGAACTGAAGGCCGAGAGGCACCTTGAGTATTTCAAAAATATGCTTTATGTTTTTTCCTTACAATCGCTGGAATTATTCTTTTGTGAAGAGTGAGTGCACGAATACTCAGGGAAATGATACGCGATCAACACAATTAATGAGTTGGCCCCCTCTCCCATAATGACACAAAAAATACAGTGGGGCAGTAACGATTTCAGAAAAAAAGCTCTACGTCATCCCAGCTACGCTTGAAGTGTTGTAAAATTGCCCCATCACCGTGTCATCAGCCGAAAAGCAGTGGAGCGCAACGACGAGTACCAGTACACAGCGGGCCACGCATGCGGACATTGCGTGCACTGAGAACGCGTGTGGAGAATACCTATGATACGCAGATGTCTTGTTAATCTCAAAGCTGGAATGCGCCGCGACCTCGTACGCACCTACACAGCGAGGCCTTGCTTCGCAGATGCTTGTCCTCCTCTTGCAATATGCCAGCCATTGCGATTGCGATGTTTAAGACTAAAATTCCAAGTTGGTTTTGTAACATTTGTCAAAACACATATATTCCTGCACTTCGTTTGCGAAGGCCTCTCGTAAATATATTTCTTTTTTGCTTTGTTTTTTATGTTTAGTCGTTTTGTTGCAACTAGCAGCAATATATCTGATGCAATGTCCATGACCTCAGTGTACCGGGTAAGCAGTGATCACACAAGGAAAGGCGTTAGAGATAGATTACGATTATTGCTGCGCTAGAAAAAAGATACCACAAAGCGTGTAACTATTTCAAAATGCTTTGTTTAAAGATCAAGTTTCGCTGCGGCATTACTCCGGCCCGCTGAATGTGACAACATAGCCCATCGACCATTTTACTCAGCGAGGACCACATTCTTTATGATAGAGCTGACGCAAGAGGACAAACGTGACAGAGAAACCAATGAAACAGGGCAGTACCTGAGGTTGTATATGTTAACAGGAGCTTAAAATTCTCAAGGCACCCAAGAAGTATTATTATTATTATTATTATTATTATTATTATTTTGTTATTATTATTATTATTATTATTATTATTATTATTATTATTATTATTATTATTATTATTATTATTATTATTATTATTATTATTATTATTATTATATGCTGAGGTTTAAGGTTAACAGCGTCGTAGACTCTCAAGGCTGAGAGCGTCGGCCATGCTCAAGGCACGCAACTGAGACGCAGCGGAAGAATCGGCAATCGCTCTCGCCACCACCACATGTAAAGACGCCGTGGTGATCTTCACTGACTCACAAGCCGCTTGTCAGAATTATGTGACGGGCCGCGTCTCAGCCGACGCCATTAACATCCTGCTGCGGTGAAGCTCTGGACTTCCTTATACCCGCGTAATCTGGGTTTCTAAACACGAGGACCTACAAGGAAATGAAGCAATTCATGCCGCTGCCCGCGAGCACGTCAGCCGGGCTGCCCTGGGACCAAAAGATACCTTATCCTTGGCTGCAGAGGTGGAGGTTGTAGAAAACGCCTATTCGTCACTACTTCAACAAAACAAACTGGAGCGACGCGTGTACCATCCACCCCATCCAAAACTAATCAAAGAAGAAAGTGTGATCTTCAGACGCCTGCAAAGCAACACCTATACATATTTGGAACATTAATGCATCGCCTCTGCCCAACGACACATGACCACATGTGCCCGGTCTGCAGCGTACCGGACACCCTAACACACTTGCTCCTTGAATGTCAGTGCCATGCAAAGCACGACACGCACCCGGAGCGGGACCAAACACTAAGAACGGCCGACGACCACCTAATTGAAACGTGGGAGGCCAAGCTCGTACTCGTGCACCTGGAAGACCAATGAAAACCTGTTGCCAGGGCAAAGATGGCAGTCAAAGTCAGAGGGTTCCTGGACTAGGGAACACTCCCACCTTAGGTTGATACCGCGCATCACTCGGAACACTGTTTCGAAATGAACGTTTATTTCTATATATATCTTACCATCACAACAGTACCATATCATTAAGACAGACGCTGTAGTGTAGGGCTCTGGAAGTTTTGCCTAGCTGGGGTTCTCTTTAACGTGCACCTAAATCTAAGCTCACGAGTCTCAAGCATTCTCGCCTCCATCGAACGCAGCAAAAAAGACAGTGTGGTCATCATTGCCGTAACCAAGGAGCAAGTATGTGATAAGGTAAAGTCCAATTTAAAAAAATGGCAGTAGTACGTGGTATCTTACAGTAAAGTTCAATCTCCACAAATTCAAGACCATTCAAGTCCTACACCTCATAAATTCATCGCTCACTATATATCTATGAGTTACCACTTTAGAATAACATTGTTGCTTGAGTCGCATTGCGTAGGGACATAATATATTCAATGGTACCTGGTTCTACATTAATGGGTACAGTTCAGTTTGTTCTTATTCAATTGTAAAACGCATGACGCGGTTTCACCGTCGCATGTCAGTTACTCCTCTCGTATATTCAATTTAACTCGTCGATAATAAACATTCGAAATGTGCAGCGCATTCATTTTCTTTCTTCACCGGTGATGACTATGTTGTACGTTAAACTCAGACGACCTATTCTTTTAAGTATCAGCGTGACACAACGTGGCATTAAAACCTAACTCTTTGTTACATCTGACCATTTCAGCTAGTCATATCAGGTTTTTATTATGATGAAAGCATTTGCGCACTGTGGCGCGCACGGGTCTAGGTGAGCCACAATATGTGGAGGAGTTTGGGTTCCAGCTTTAGCGTCCCCGTTGCTCTTTGAACACGCCGTCAAATAACGTGAAATAGTTACGCGCTATTTCCACGTATTGCTTCTGTATAATTTATCGCTTCTATCGTGGTCTGGCAAATGTGATTATGTGGCGTGCGCTGGAAGATGGTTGCCCGTGCGAACGCATGTTACGAGGCTATCAGTATTTGAGCCTAGCCCCTATAAAAGATGATTCTGTCGAACACACAAGAAATCAATTCTGTAGATAATTGTTTATGTTTCTTCGACATCCCACCGTGGCGGGCGTTTACTTTTGTCGAGCCTGTCATTTCTATGTATTCTCTCAATGAACTTTATTGTATTGAGAATGGCATCAGAGGTGTAGCCTAACGTTTTGTTTTTTTTTCGGACGAGGGTGAAAAGTCATTTAATCATAACTCATGTACAGTCGGGCAAAAGTATAGCAAAAGTATAGCCTGGCGAAGATGTGCTTCATGGGCTATACACTTGCCCTTAATTCAACTGAAACTTAATTGCGTCGTATGGCAAAGATACACGAGAAAGTGCCCCTATAGCACGATAACTAAAGATTTGGCTGACTGTACGTTCGTGCATGTAATTCTATCACGTGGCTGCATGTGCAAGTACAAACGTATGTATGTATGTATGTGTATATATACAATTGACATATGTCTAAGGGGAGGGTTAAAACGATTGGCGCTCGCACGATTCTTCATTATAGGGGGTGGCGTAGTTTTATGCTTATTTCGCTACAAATATGAATATAGATTAATGGCATTACACGAACAAAGCCTGGTACATACTGTTCTTTATACACTGCAATAGCCAAAAAAATTTTAGTCTATTTGTTTTCAGCATTTATACATAGATATTTTGGTAACAGAACAATACTCGCACAATTAGTAAAAAGTCAGTGAGGCCAATGTAGGCAAGTCATAATGTGGCGCTATTGTTACGCTAATCACTACATTGTTTAAAACAGCGCCAGTTGGGCTGTTTTCAAAGATGTACTAAGTGTCTGCTCATTGTTTCCCCTAGTTGATAAACAAGGCCCGCGTTATTTGATAAATCTGAGAATACACTAGAGCGCGCATCGCTAAGTAGCACTATCAAACGGATTCAATGTGACAGAGTCAGTATCGAGGGCAAAATGCATAAAAAAGTAAAAAAAATGTATGGATCGCTCTATCTGGCAACCCCTGACCATATAAACGCGCTGTTTTGGAGAGTCGACAAGGATAAGAACATTTCTGCGGCAACGTTATCAACAAAACAGTCAGTCGTGAGATAACAATTCATACAATTGAAGGCATCAGTGTTAGCACCCGTTCTGTATCTTTGCAAAGGGCGGAACGCCGTCTCTGGCTGCGGACAACAGGCATAGCGGTTTTTTTTTTTTTAAGCAAGCCTGTTCGAGGACGATTTTATTTTGTGGGAATGGGAGCGGAGCTTGGAGTTTTTTTTTCTTTTATTTCGGGAGGCACATTTATTAATAGAAAACGTGTCTCGTGATTAGTACGTTGTTGTAAATAGCGCAATTCGATGTATCATCAACATGTCTGCACACGCTTCATTGGCATTTTCTTGATAATAAGCTGACTTTTTGCTTTTTTTTCATCTTGCAGAACTTCATTGCGTAATGCCTTTCGTGGCGGCTGCATTTCTGATGAAGGCGGAAATGTTGTAGGCCCGTGTGCTCAGATCTGGGTGCACGTTAAAGAACCCCAGGTAGTCGAAATTTCCCGAGCCCTCCACTACGGTGTCTCTCATAATCGTATGGTTGTTGTGGTACATTAAACCTCACGTATAAATCAATTAACGTCATTCGTATTTTCAAAAGTCATGTAGTGTGATAGTTAGGACATTTGTCTGTCGGCGCGTGCGTTACTGCAAGCGTCGGGGGAGGGGGGGCGGGCTGGGGTGTGAGCCATGACCGAAATAGTTCCAGTAACATAAGTACAAGTCACATGTGTATAGACTAAAAAAAGTACTCGAGCAATATCGCGCAAATTTGCACAGGCTGTTACGGCAATTCTGTTGACTGCGTTTCACCTCGTCACTTCCATCTTTGAAGTTAGAGATACGACAAAGCCCGTATATTCAATGTTAATAACGAAAATAATGATATTGAGTTTCTCCTGAAATCTCTAGTCACAAGAAAAATACGTTTATGGAAGCTTCGCACTAGAGGTGCAAGCATGAAGGGAGTGGAAAACTGGGCAACCGTTTTTTTTTTGTTTTAGAGAGCAGCTCTAAAGGCCTGACCCCACGTATCTGTCACAGCGCGTCAGCACGAAGCTTTTTGACGCGGATTCGAGCTCTCCCCTTATAGAGAGACTGGGCACGTGGCTACGCGAAGCCGCGTGCTCTCTCTTCCACGTGGGAAAAGGCGCGACCAAGCGTCAAAAAGGCACGCGTCCACGCGTGCGGTCAGGCCTTTAGGCGTCCGTTCCTGCGTGGAGTGGCGTCGCCGTCAGGCTACTGTGGCTGGATTTACTCTTTATGTGCACAGTTAGCTGCAACTTCCCGTGTATTCAATGCAGAAACCCGCACTCACACTCTCGCGACATAGCGCTGAGTGACGCTGACGCGAGCTCACGCAAGGGAGGCAACAACTGAGGACTAGTGCGCGTGTCTCCATACGTACACGAGGACACGTCTCGTATGAATATGCATCCTACTCGCAATGCGTGAACGCAGCAGCGACAACTTCAGTTATCTATGCATACACAAACACCATGGGATACATATAAGATGTGTTGCAGCAAAAAAAAAGGCATATCCCACGTACAGTGGCGATTGATGATATGAGAAGCACGAATGAGGAAAGTTGATATGTCAATTTAAAGTAGGCATAGCGCTAACAAGCAGACGCAAATTATGCACTACAAGACTTCCATTTGATACATATCATGTTTCGGCCTGTCATTTTCCTTCGTCGACCGTTTGCGTCACGTAATAGCAACTTTGGTATATGTGAAGCTAGCGAAATGGCCGTGAGCGCATTATGACCATGCGACGTGGTGATGTTGTTACATGAGACGCCATTCGTTATTATCAAGTTTGCACAGTCATAAACCTTCGCAATTCATTTCCGTCCCGTAATACCAAATTTGTTATGTGTGATGCCTGTGAAACGGCCACAAGCACATCATGAGCGTGGCATGTAGTCATGATTTAAATGACAAGCCTTTCATGATTTTCACGTTAGGGTTTGCCACTTAGTCTCCCACCACGGTGGTCTAATGACTGAGGTACTCGGCTGCTGACCCGCAGTTCGCGAGATCGAATCCCGAAGTCCCCGCTCCATTTTCGATGGAGCCGAAAATGCTGTAGGCCCGTGTGCGCAGATATGTGTGCACGTTAAAGAACCCCAGGTGGTCGAAATTTCAGGAGCCCACCACTACGGCGTCTCTCCTAATCATATGGTGGTTATAGGATGTTAAACCTCAAATATGAATCAAATCTACTAAGGGTCTATAACTGATGTTCCCCATGCATTCATGCCATTATGATACGAGTTTTGCAATATGTCATGAAAACAAACCACCGCAAAAGCAGCAATACTATGAAATGTAAGGCATGACATTCACGACATTCATGTGGCGATTTTCATGTTATTACTGGTCAGTGTTATTACTGCTCGTCGTACACTCATACTATGCCATACCACTTTTGGTATGAATACCATCATCGAAACGTCCAGGAGAGCTAATGGTTGTAGGCGGCTAGTTGATAGATACGCTCAAACTCACCAAAGTTACCTATGAAATGTTTTGCATATAAAGCAGTGAACTATATATGCCGTACTCACCGATCCAGTACAAAACGAACAGGTAGGCTCACAGCCTTCTCGCTTCACTTAAGCCAGCCAGAGTTGTGTTGGGCTTAATTGGGCTCACTTGGAAGCGGAACATTCACACACCCTTTATATAATGGCTATAGTGCACAGTGGTATGTCGCATCCAGACGTTCTCGGGTCTCACCAACAGCGTTAACACGCTACCAAAACGTTCAAGACCATACTGTTGATTTTTACAAGGAACCGGGCGTAGAAGCAGTGCGGGCACCAAGATGTCACGATAGCGTGGCGTCGCTGTCTGGCAACATTGTGTTTTGGCAAGCGGCATTTTGTTGGCGGCATGTAGTGGTACAGTGGCTAGTAGTGGGTCAAAGAATGAGATCAGCTTAATACGCTCGGTCACGTGGGCTCCCTCGAAAGGCGGTGCCTCGATGTTGTTGCCGCTTCCCCCGGGATGAGGGTGGTAACACTCAATGTCCAAGAGAGCGTCATATTGGGTCGAAATTCTTCATGCAGGTACCACCTCTTACTGTCACATGGAAATATAATATTAAGCACAAGCATTAAACTGCAGAAATAATAAGTAGTAATAGCAACAACCTACCTCAGATATTATATTACCGGCAACTGCAATATCGCGCATGCGCCAGCAGAGAGAACCCTGAACCATCTGTACATAAATACGTTTTTCATAAAAACACTTACCTATTCACTCTATAAAAAGTCACAGCTTTGTCGAAGGCGATGCAATGAACCCGATAGTAACAAATTGGAAGGTCACGCGCAGACTGGCAAGCTGATTGAAATGTGCTCCGCATAGACAGTTTGGTTCAAAATACTGTAAAAAGTATTGCTTACGGTAGTAACATAGATGCCAATAATATTTTTCATGATTTAGGTTTTTCTCGCTTCCAGGATTTGTTCACAAAAACAGTTGTTCTAAGCTACAACTGGTGTTGGTGCCATACGTTGCGCGTCGACCTCTGAGAGAGAAAAAAAAAAACTAATGTTTTACTGTACCCCTATTTTTTACCAGATGCGGAGAAGTGTGTAGAAGCGAATACATTCTCGAAGTTTTCTATGAACTATCTGAGGAGTTTTGTTTTTTTAACTTGGTCATAAAAGCAAAAAAAAATTCTCTATAAGCTGTAAAATCACGGGGCTATGGTGTACTTGTGTAACAAATATGCTCTGGGTACCTCCTTCGTTCTCTTTTTCTCTTTACTGCCTGTAAAAAAATGGTATTAACATGTAACCTGTTCGTAATCTCTGCCGGGCCTTGTCGCTCAAGTCTTCGAAGACTTAGACAAGCTCGTTTCATTGTATTTCTCATGGATGTGAATTATAAAGTTTTGACGTTAAAGAACCCCAGGTGGTCAAAATTTCCGGAGCCCTCCACTACGGCGTCTCTCATAATCATGTGGTGCTTTTTGGACGTTAAACCCCACATACTAACCATTAAAAAGTTTTATTACTATTATATTATTATTATTATTATTATTATTATTATTATTATTATTATTATTATTATTATTATTATTATTATTATTATTATTAAATCTTTGTATCTATACTGCTCTAAAAGAACGTTGAACGGTCTTTCAACTGCACGGATTTGAGACGAAGTTCCGCAGATGTTTCATTCAATAAGTGCCCTGCCTTCAGCGACGCCGAAATAGATGGCACGGCCCGACCCAAGCCCACTATTTCTAATCCGAGCCTGGTTCTAAAGCTGGAGTTTTTGTCCCGAATTGGCCCGGGACACCGTGAAAGCCGCTGGGCCAGAGTTTTCGTTATACCCGAACACGTGCACTGCTCTAGCCTCTATGTATTCGTCTCTACACCCCCCCCCCTTCTCGTGCCGCCCCCGCTCTATTTAAACACCCTAATCCCATTTTTGCACGACATAGCTAGTGACTTCTGGCGTAGATTAGTCGAACCATTAAAAAGACCTCTTTTAAAGCGTCCACAGATGGTGACACCTATCTCTAAACACAAAGGAATCGTCTAGAGTGTACTTGCGGAAGAGGAGGAAATAAAGCAGAGACCATTTGGAGGCCGAAGTGGCCTCACTCGAACGTTTCTTTGAGAGGCCATTATCCCTTTCGTAAAAGGAGAGAGAGGAACTCTTAAATGAAAACAAGAGAGGTTTGCTTAGCAGCAAGCCCCAAGGCTTGCTATAAAGTGGCGTTACTTGGTAGGAAAGAAAAGAGCTGATTAGGCATATCAAATATTATTGTTAATGTTACAAATAATAATATTATCATTATTGCTTTTAATAATAACAAAAATGGTAATAATAATTACAATTAATAATTATATATTACTCTGATTAGACGTAAACAGGATGAATCTGGTCCATATGGACGGTTTCCGATATTCCGCATTACTAGTCTGCAAGCTATGGGCACATAGCCCCCTGAAATAAAATAAAAATTAGCGTTGAAACCCGTCTTTTTGTGTTTATAACATGTAATCAAATAATTCAGTTGGCCCACTGCACTGAGCTAGACGTGCGGATTCACTTTGCATACACCACTGGAAGATTCAACAAACGTATGCTCCTACGCATAGGCATGCGCACAGGGGGGGGGGGGTGACTACCCCCACCCACTCCCTAGTCACCTAAGAGATGTGGCGCAAAGTGAACCCTTTACATCCAAATAATTGGTAGGGGAATGCTGCCACTCGGGGGACGGGCAAAATCAGCCCCTGACATTGACATAATAGGATGGGGGGGGGGTGCTGCGATAAACCTTACCCCCCCCCCCTAACAGGGAACTCAACGCACGCCTATGTGCTTATGCACTGCATACGCGGTACCACATGCACAATCTGGTGTGCACTCACTTGCAGGTTTTCGTTGTTGCATTAATGGCCTTTCGCCACTTGCTTCTTCTGAGTGGTTTGTTTTCGCCACGGTGGCATTGTTTTTGTTGACCACGATAGTTTATCGGGATTTGATTTTCGGGCATCGACACTGCGAGGCTACGCTCGTGCGCAGTGAGCTGATCTAATGCGTCTGAAAGTTAAGATAGATAGATAGATAGATAGATAGATAGATAGATAGATAGATAGATAGATAGATAGATAGATAGATAGATAGATAGATAGATAGATAGATAGATAGATAGATAGCTGGATAGATAGATGGATAGATGGATAGATAGATAGATAGATAGATAGATAGATAGATAGATAGATAGATAGATAGATAGATAGATAGATAGATAGATAGATAGAAAAAGAGATTGCTGTACGCAAAGAAATGCTTGGCATTTAATAAATAACTGTACGCCATGACGTCAGTTCACAGCCATGTATGGACGCCTTCATGGCAGGTCAGAACAAAGGTATTATCGAACAATGATATGATAACTAAAAAACACCGCTCTATACAGTAGTCTTATAAATACCAGTACGCTGATTTCACACAAAGAGTACGGCGCTCTTATTTTACACAAAAATGAACACTAATATCACTTATTATACAGATGCATTGTAGGCAATTTCAACTCGCAAAGCCAATATTCACTCATTAATGATCTAAGAGTATATAGAACTCCCCCGTTTCCCATATCTTGTGCAGTGGCATGTAGTTCAGCTTCGTAAATGGGCTATAATGTTGAAGTTATTTTCGGATTGCTTGTTTCATTTTAAAATTTGATGCGTAGTTTGTAGTTCTATGGATAACACGATAATTATTTTGTGATTTAAATAATGCCACCAGCGAATACGCATAAGAAAAACTAAAAATGAAACTAGAAAATTTTATTTCCGGAGTTTGGGAACATAATGCTGATTCGAGTATAAGTAATAGAGATATGAATTAAGCAAGTAGCTTATTGAGGCCCAGTATGACTTCTTTAAAAACGAGCTGTTGGGGGTTACCTATTACACAGGTATTCTGGGTCAGTATTTTTATATGCATATCAAGTGACTGCTCAAAAGATATTTCACAAAGAAACAATGCCAGCACATTTACACCCTTAAACGACTTTTACATATTGAAAAATTGTTGTAATATTGCCATGTGGTGTAAATATTGCGCTTTTAGGTCTAACTGTCACTGCGTTTGTGGACAAATGTTCCCATTTGAGCGGCATGCCAGTAGATATAAATCAACCTTCTAATTTTGTCATGGCATTATTAGAAGTGATGAGTTGGTTTATTTAAGTGAAAAATACTCTTTGTCCGTACAACATCTTTGGAGGCGGTATGCATGTTTGTCGTGTCATTAGCACGAAAGTTCAATAACAGGATCCCTTTATGCTATACCCGTAGTTACACTACGAACCAAACTCAGAGATGACGTTTTGATGAGCCCTCTGCGTTGGCGACGTCGAAAATACAAGTTGATTACTTAAAGAGTGAGCTAACCAATAGTGCACTCGGATAGCTTCTTGCACAAAATATTGTCATTTCACTGAATCGATTGCTTTTGAAGTGCGTATGAAAAAAAAAATAAGCCATTTCTTTGTTTCAAACTCTTCAATGCACTCCTGCTTGTACAAGGTTTGCTCAGGTGATTTGGTTTTAGGAGAAGAACATTGAAAAGGTGTAATACATTGCACTTATTGGGCGAAAATTTGCAAAATTTTATCTGCAATATTGTTCAAAAGTATGCAAAATTACTGGTCCAACAGACACATGTTTGTAGTTTCCTAAATTTCCCGTGTCGTTCTTTTTGTAACCAACCAGGGCTATTGCAACCTACACCTTTGTGTAAGAGATCTTCTGCTGCTAAGCATAGATTACACAAATGAATGGTACTGAACTGTTCTAAAATACGTCAACAGATGCACATCTTTCTGTAACCATACCTCCATACTCAGCCCAGCTCGTGCTGCTCCGTTCTCTTTTTGTATTTCGCCTGCTTCTCCTAAGCGTATGCGTTAATCATGCAGTTATTAGTATTATTTTTAATAGTAGTATTTAGTATTTAGTATTAGCAGTATTTTTAACAGTAGTATTTTTTATTCAGGTCTCAGAAACAGATGCATTGACGGAAGCCACTGTCCAGAGTATGGCGCGAAAACACGCTTAAAGTTTTCTTCCTGAACTCAAGGTCAGCCCACTTTTAGAGCCCATTGCTCAAATTACTGAGGGAGCACAGGTGGGGTGAATGTTTTGTTAATAATGGTGCATCACATAAAGCAAAAAAACGTTGGAAGGGGGAAATAGGCAGGCCATACTGTGGTCGTTGTCCTCTCTATGTGCGTCATTCTGACGCTCACGGATATCTACGCTTGCTAATCGTGTAGACATTTAGACAATTCTCCATTAGCAACTTTTACTGGACACTCTTATGGTTACGTGCTCATTGTGTTCACGTTACTGGTGCACGTTGGTGGCCTAAATATTAATATCTGGGTTTTACCGTCCCAAAATTACGATATGATAATCAGAAATGCCGTGATGGAAGGCTCCCGAAATTTCGACCACCTGAGGTACTTTAAGGTGCACCTAAATATAAACACGCGAGCCCCAAGTATTTTGTCCATTTGAAAATACACCTGCCGCGGTCGGGATTCATTCCCGTAACCTTCGAGTTAGCAGTAGAGCACCATAACCACTTGACTGCCACGGCTGGGCAATGACATTAATATTAAGAATAGAAGCTGAGTTCAACTTGAAGTAAAGTTAGTGTTCAGAGTTCTCTTTGCTGATGCACGTCTTATGGTAAGGGCAACGCTCAACGTGCGCAGAAGATTGTCTGAATTGAAGGAATAGTAGAAATAGCACATGTGGTAGTTTAAAGCCCTCAACTGCAAGAACAGTTAACAAATGGAGCCAAGTGCATGCAAGTCCCCCGAAACACCACGACTTGTTAAAACGAAAATTGTTCCTCCTGCAACCACCTGCATATAACCTCACTTGGGTTACTTCGTTCTGATGGCATCTGTCTACTTCCTATGTAGTGTCATTGGGAGTATGCCGGCTCACCTTATGAAGCCACCCTAGTCAACAAGCTTCAAAAAAAAACGCCCCACCGTGGTAGTCTAGTGGCTAAGGTACTCGGCTGCTGACCCGCAGGTCACGGGATCGAATCCCGGCTGCGGCGGCTGCATTTCCGATGGAGGCGGAAACGGTGTAGGCCAGTGTGTTCAGATTTGGGTGCACCTTAAAGAACCCCGGGAGGTCGAAATTTCTGGAGCCTTCCACTACGGCGTCTCTCATAATCAAATGGTGGCATTGGGACATTAAACACTACATATAATTGATAGTGGTGATGGCGTAGTGGTTAGAGCATCAGATTCGTATGCAAGAGGTCCGTGGTGCGAATCCCAGTACAGCGCAGTTTCCAACCGTATTGAAAAAAATCCACGTGATGATGGAACTGCATTAAGAGGCCTGGGGTTCGGCCTCACCGGTGACAACCACCGGTAACGCACTGCCTACACAGAGAAGAATTTGCTACCCTGGTGCAGTATCTGGCCACTACCTCCCACATGCATACGTCAATTAACTCAGGGCCCTCAGCCCTCAGCGGCTGCGAAGCAACTGATCCCTGTATGGGTCAGCTATGCAACGCAGCAGAGGGTGCTAAGAATCTCTGGATCCGGACAAGCTGCCATTGGAACCTGAACTTGGCAACGTTCAATGCTAGAACTTCATCTAGTGAGGCAAGTCTAGCTGTGCTATTCGATGAGCAAGAGGGTGTTAAATGGGATGTAATTGGGCTCTGTGAGGTTAGGAAGATAGATAAGGCTTTTACAATGCTACAGAATGGAGACGTCCTTTGCTATCGGGGATTGACTGAGAAAAGAGAACTGGCATTGGCGTTCCTTATTCATAGAAACAAAGCTGGTAACATAGAAGAATACTATATTATTAATGAAAGGAAGGTAGGTACCGTAATTAAACTCAATCAGAGATAAATGATGAAGGTGGTACAGGCTTACGTGCCTATATCCAGCCATGATGATGCGCAAGTAGAAAGCTTCTATAAAGACATGGAATCGGCAGTGAGTAAGGTAAAAATACAGTATACTGATGGGAGACTGCAATGCCAAGGTAGAGAAGAAGCAGGCTGGAGACCAGGCAGTGCGTGATTATGGCATCGGTACTAGAAATGCCAGAGGGGAGCTACAAGAAAATTTTGCAGAACGCAATTATTTACGGATTTTGAATGCCTTCTACCAAAAACGAGGGAACCGTAAGTGGACATAGAAGAGCTTAATGGCGAAAATAAAGACGAAATAGGCTTTATACTGAGTGCAAACCCGGGCATCGTGCAGAATGTGGAAGTGCTTGGCAAGGTACGATGCAGGGACCATTGATTCATACGGTCTTGAATTCAACTAGATTTGAACAAGGAACGACGAAAACTCATATGCAAAAAGCCAATAAATGAGCTAGCACTTATAGGGAAAGTTAATAAATTTAGAGTCTCGCTTCAGAACAGGTACTCGGCTTTATCGAGAAAACCAACTTTAGCGTTGACGCAATGAATGATAATCTTACGAGTATCATTACGGCGTGTGCAGTGGAAGTTGGAGGTACGGCACTTAGATAGGACACTGGCAAGCTTTCCCAGGAAATGAAGAATCCTATTAAGAAGCGTCAAAGCACGAAAGCCTCAAGTACAACAGACAAAATGGAGTTGGCAGAGCTTTCAAAGTTGATCAATAAGCGTAATGTATCCGATGTAAGAAGGTATGACATGGAGAGAAGTGAACACAATCATAATAACGGAGAAAGCCTCAAAGCAGTGAAGTGGAAACTTAGGACAGGCAAAAATCGGATGTATGTGCTAAGATACAAGGAAGGCAAAATTACTACCAAAATATAGGATAGTTGAAATAGCGGAGGCGTTTTACAGATATCTGTACAATAGCTGGAACAACCATGACATTAATACTATAATAACTAGCAGTAACCCAGATTGCACCCCACCAGTAATGATAGAAGAAGTCAGAAAAGCCTTGGAAAGCATGCAAAGAGGCAAAACTGCTGGTGAGGATCAGGTAACATCAGATCTGCTGAAGTATGGAGGACAGATTGTGTTAGAGAAACTACCACCCTGTTTACGAGGTGTCTCCAGACGGGAAGAGTACCTGAATCTTGGAAGAATGCTAACATCATCTTAATACATAAGAAAGAAGATGACAAGGACATGAATAAGACAGGCAAAGAAGCTTACTATCCATCGGATACAAGCTATTTACAAAGGTAATTGCTAACAGAATTAGGGCAACATTAGAATTTATTCAATCAAAGGAACAAGCAGGATTTCGTATGGGCTACACAACAATCGACCACATTCATACTATCCCTTAGGGGATAGACAAATGCTGAGAATAAACTCAACCACTATACATAGTCTCCATAGATTACGAGAAGGCATTTGATTCAGTAGAAATATCAGCTGTCATGCAGAAACTGCAGAATCAGGGCATCCACTAAACATATATAACAATCCGGAAGAACTTTACAGGGGATCAACTGCTACTATCATCATTATCATCAGCCTGTCTACGTCCACTGCAGGACAAAGGCCTCTCCCATGTTCCGCCAGTTAACCCGGTCCTGTGCTTGCTGTTGCCAATTTATACCCGCAAACTTCTTAATCTCATCTGCCCACCTAACCTTCTGTCTCCCCCTACCCCGCTTCCCTTCTCTGGGAATCCAGTTGGTGACCCTTAATGACCAGCGGTTATCCTGTCTACGTGCTACATGCCCGGCCCATGTCCATTTCCTCTTCTTTATTGCAGCTATGATATCCTTAACTCCCGTTTGTCCCCTAATCCACTCTGCTCTCTTCTTGTCTCTTAAGGTTACACCTACCATTTTTCTTTCCATTGCTCGCTGCGTCGTCCTCAATTTAAGTTGAACCCTCTTTGTGAGTCTCCAGGTTTCTGCTCCGTAGCTAAGTACCGGCAAGATACAGCTGTTATATACCTTCCTCTTGAGGGACAGTGGCAATCTACTTGTCATAATTTGAGAGTGCCTGCCGAATGTGCTCCACCCCATTCTTATTCTTCTAGTTACTTCAATCTCGTGGTTAGGCTCTGCGGTTATTACCTGCCCTAAGTAGACATAGTCTTTTACAACTTCAAGTGCACTATTACCTATCGCAAAGCGCTGCTCCTTTCCTAGGTTGTTGTACATTACTTTCGTTTTCTGCAGATTAATTTTAAGACCCACCTTTCTGCTCTCCTTGTCTAACTCCGTAATCATGAGTTGCAATTCGTCCCCTGAGTTACTCAGCAATGCAATGTCATCGGCGAAGCGCAGGTTACTGAGGTACTCTCCATTAACTCTTATCCCTAACTGTTCCCATTCTAGGCTTCTGAAAACGTCCTGTAAGCACGCAGTGAATAGCATTGGGGAGATTGTGTCCCCCTGCCTTACACCCTTCTTTATTGGTATTCTGTTGCTTTTTTTATGAAGCACTAAGGTAGCAGTTGATCCCCTGTAGATTTCTTCCAGAATGTTTATATATATTTCATCTACGCGCTGATTCCGCAGTGTCTGCATGACGGCTGATATTTCTACTGAATCAAACGCCTTCTCGTAATCTATGAAGGCTATGTATAGTGGTTGGTTATACTCTGAGCATTTCTCTATTACCTGATTGATAGTATGAATGTGGTCAATTGTTGAGTAGCCTGTTCTAAATCCTGCTTGTTCCTTTGGTTGATTGAATTCTAATGTTTTCTTTACTCTGCTAGCAATTACCTTTGTAAATAGCTTGTATACTACAGAGAGCAAGCTGATCGGCCTGTAATTCTTCAAGTCCTTGTCAGATCCTTTCTTATGTATTAAGATGATGTTAGCGTTCTTCCAAGACTCTGGTACTTTTCCCGTCAGGAGACACCTCGTAAATAGAGTGGCTAGTTTTTCTAACACAATCTGTCCTCCATCTTTCAGCAGATCTGATGTTACTTGATCCTCACCAGCAGCTTTGCCTCTGTGCATGCTCTCCAAAGCTTTTCTGACTTCTTCTATCATTACCGGTGGGATGTCGTCTGGGTTACTGCTAGTTCTTATAGTATTAAGGTCGTGGTTGTCTCGGCTACTGTACAGATCTCTGTAAAACTCCTCCGCTATTTTAACTATCCTATCCATATTGGTAGTTAATTTGCCTTCTTTGTCCCTTAGTGCATACATCCGCCTTTTGCCTATCCCAAGTTTCCTCTTCACTGCTTTGACGCTTCCTGCGTTTTTCAGAGCGTGCTCAATTCTCTCCATGTTATACCTTCTTACATCGCATACTTTACGTCTATTAATCAGCTTCGAAAGCTCTGCCAGTTCTATTTTGTCTGTTGTACTTGACACTTTCATGATTTGACGCTTGTTAATTAGGTTCTTCGTTTCCTGGGAAAGCTTACCGGTGTCCTGTCTAGCTACCCTGCCTCCAACTTCCACTGCACACTCCGTGATGATACTCGTCAGATTATCATTCATTGTATCTACGCTAAGGTTGGTTTCCTCGCTAAGAGCAGAGTACCTGTTCTGCAGTGACACTCTGAATTCCTGTACTTTCCCTCTCAGTGCTAGCTCATTGATTTGCTTCTTGCGTATCAGTTTCTGTCGTTCCTTCTTCAAGTCTAGGCGAATTCGAGCCCGTACCATTCTATGGTCACTGCATCTTACCTTGCCAACCACTTCCACATCCTGCACGACTCCTGGGTGTGCAGTCATTATAAAGTCTATTTCGTTCTTATTTACGCCATTAGGGCTTCTCCATGTCCACTATAGTGCTTCATAAAGAAAGCAACAAAATACAAATCAAGAAGGGTGTAAGGCA